>JAQGBV010000539.1:0-25666 GCA_034698685.1 Isotomurus pseudopalustris
TAATCAAAATCTTCAACTTTTGTTTTCGAGGAGTGACAATGCCCAGTATTATCATAATAAGCTCAATTGGGTTTTCTATTACCTGCGCAATGATTATTATTTTGAAGATGCGAATACTTGACTCGCCAATAACACTCATGTTACCTGTGATTCTGAATGGTTTTGGAGCCGTAATTACAATCGGTCCTATGGTTTCAGCTGAAGTCTACACAAGGTCAGTTTGCATTAAGAGCGGATTCAAAACAACTGAAGTTTACAGAAAAAGTAAATGGCTGCAAAAAAAGGAGCTCTCTGTGGAACGAATAAAAATATTTCTTGGAGACTCCTTCTTTGATAGGGAAATGCCTCTGGTGACAATGGACAACAGCATTGGCAATGCTATTTCAATTTTGATGGCAGTTTAATATTGAATTACTTTGACCGAATACACATACTTCACAATAAATTGAAGTTTGTGGAAGAGTATGGACAGGAGTACACAGTAATTAGAACTTGATACGTCGCCAAAACGTAATAATCTAACGTATTAAGAATTTAATTGGACATTTGAGTATATATTAGATAAGGAAAAGATTTGAAGAAGACTTGGTTAATTCAGTACACATATATGAAATGTCAGAAAATGACAGATAAACAATCATCCAGGTACTTTCACTCAAAAATTTATAGAGTTAAATTTTTATGCAATTATTTAAAGTTGAAAGCTGCTTGAAAGCGTTTGACAGAGTATGGAACATTTAATTCTCGTAAATGCTTGTACAGAAATACTTTATTGTATCTCACTGCTTCTTATCAAGCTCAAGAAGAAATGCTGATATCACTCTTGCTCCTGTAGTATGTAAGGTCTTAAATAAAGAAATTACGTGCTGAATGTCTACAGTGCGTGATCTGATAAAAAATTATGTTTGTCGATTGTCTTGCCATTCGGCGCATCATTTGCTTTTTAATGCTCATCCCTATTTCGTATTGATCCCAAAGAGTTAGTGAGTACAAAACCTACACAGAGAACTATAGATTACACAATAATTTCTACTAAAGGTTAGACAACTTTTCCCATCCTTTAATTCCATTCCTTTTTATTACATTCTGTGGGGGGAGCGTAGAGGTTGTATGCTAAGAGAGATGATGTGATGCTTATTGTCACGGTATTCTCAGCAGTTCCCGTCTCCTTGTACGCAACAGATTTGTCAGAAGATGATGGCACTAGTAGAGTCGTCGTCCGCAGCGTCAGTGACCCTCATGATGGATGAGTAAAGATGGATGGAGGGATGAGAATGGTTGTGGAGGATGACCTAAAGTGGGGATGAGTTCCTCCGAGGTCACCTCCACTCCAGTAATAAATGTCACACGCACAACACACTGCACACACTTTACACCTTAACTATTTATTGGCGCAGGCAGGAACACAACAACAGCAACAAAATTGTGATGAAGGAGATGAGTGTGGAAACACTCATCTCTTCGTTAAAATAATAAATGTTTTGCTCTTAGCGAGCATAGGATCCAGAAGGGACGGAGTATTGGAAAGGAATGATGGAGATTACGCGGTTGATCCAGTCTCCAAACTGGACAACAACAGTAGAAAGGAATGGTGGTGGTGGAATAGCCTGGGGCTATTCTACTACCTGTGACAACGTTATTTCGTGGAATTTCTCAAGTAGCAACTTGGCAAATTGTTCGTGTTCATCATTAATTTCCACAATCTCTTCCTCCGGAAACTCCTGAGAAACTAATTGCTGAAAGACACTAGCGACTGTCACATACGAAATAGTATCCATATTGGCTATTTGTTGCAATCCCAGGGATTTCGGAGTTTAGAGTTAACTTATTAAAATTTTAATAAGCAAAAATGCAGCGAAAAATTATTTAGTGAGTGAAAGACAGGAGTTGGTGAAAGCCGTTTGCAAGAGAGAAAAGCGAGAACGGAGGAAAGGGTTGTGTGGAGCAGGCGGAAGGAACGACTGTAGCGTGTTAAGCCGCAGAAGCATCGAGCGAGCGAGAGGTCGAGCGCGCAACTTTGTGCGCTCATAATACTGCGGAAAGTGAGCATCAGCCGATAAAAATAGCAGCATGTTTTTTGTAATTTTTTGCTGAATTTGTTGGCTATAAACTTGTTCTGATAGTCACCAAACACGAGTGAAAATCGCATTGTCTGTCCGAGCTCTCAATCGTCTTTAATCTCCTTTCAGCTTGCCAATGCGTGTTTAGTTTGTAACAGTTTTGTTTCACACTTTAAAATACTCTTTGCTGGAATTATAAAATAATGTCTGTATTTATCTTAAATCGAATCAATTATCTGAGATAATAACTTCGTAGGGCACACCAAAACAAAAAACCTTCACCAAGCAGATTCTTGAAGCCCAGGAATTTGAAAGACACCCACACGCTCAACTCAAATAGTTTATAAAAAAATTGCTTAGAAATACATTTTTAATTATTTATTAAGTAGTCGTTCGTTGCTAAGTGGTTTAGGGGAGCTGTGGCTTTATTTATTACACACAACTGCTAAACCTTAAATAACTAATTCGTTTAGGAGTAATTTCATTAGAAAAGGAAGATTACAGTTCAAATAAGAATAACTAATTTTGAGTCATAACTTAATCACCCTACACGGGCTGGTTAGTTAACGTAGCAAGCTCATCTTTTGATAGACACAATCAACCATGCAGAGGTACATTTTTTCAAAATTTTAACTCGATCGGATGCATACTAGCGGAAATCTGCTCGGAACAAAGTTTACGGTGCTTTTTAAAAACGGACTTATCTTCAGTTTCTAAGGCTACTAATACACTTATGTGTTAAGTGATTAGTTTTAATTCACAAGGGCTGACGTCAATAATAGTATCAAAAAAGATTTTCTCATTTGGTTGTGAACTACATGAGCTATATTGAATAACGTAATTTTACAAATCCTGCACTTTGAGACTTAAGCACTTGCCACACGTAGCTTAAGGATTACAGTAGAAATCGGTTTCCAAAATACAAGCCGCCATCGCATTCTCCAACATAGTACCAAGTTTGGTGGTTAGTTTCTGAGGAAATTACAATGTAGGTTAAACTATGCAATTTACCTAAACATTTTAATCACCTCGTCCGGGCTTGTGAGTAAACGTAGCAAGCTCATCCTTTGATAGACACAATAAACCATGCAAGTGTACATTGGTTCAAAATTTCAACTCAATCGGATGCGTACTCGAGGAAATCTGCTCGCAACAAACTTAACAGTGCTTCTTAGAAACACACTTAAGTTAAGTTTTTAAGGTCAATTATACACTTAAAAGTCCATAGGTTGCTTTAAATAAACAAAGACTAATCGGTTTACTAGCAGCAGCAAAGATTTTCTCATTTGGTTGTGAAAAACATGAGATATCTCGATTAACAGAATTCAACCAATTCTGTATGGTGGAACTTAAGCATTTGCCACGCGTGACATAAGCGTCATAGCACAATTATGTTTCTAAAAGACACAGAGCCATCGCTTTTGCTAACACAAAGCCAAGTTTGGTGACCGTAGCTTTAGTAGTTTTCGAGTAAATCGTGACACACACAGACAAACAGACGGTCAGACGGACGGACACTTTACGTGTTCCTATAAGCCCAAATTCCTGGGCTAAAAGTTAAGGCTAAAGTTAAGTTAGTTGCTTTGAATGCTAAGGTTTGGCTATATTTCATAATATAGAAAGGACAAATTTGCAAGTGTGGAATTGCTCAAATTTTTTCAAACATTCGTATTTTTTGACTGCCCCCACTATATTGATTCGTCCCTTAATCATAATACCAATCAGGTCCGAGAATTGGTCAAGGTTGAGGGTTTAAGAAGAGTGCATCACCATCTTTTGAAGTATCAGATTCGGAATTTTGACGAGAAAATAAAGAAAGCAACGACGAAAATTGTATTGACTACGTTTAGCTGAAATGTGAAAGTACAAAATCTAGAACGGATTTATCCATCATAAAAGTATACCGGTAGCCATAGTAGGAATGCAGAGGCAGTAAAAACTCTAGGCAACAAAATTGCAAAAAAATTCAAATATCCGTTTTATGAAAATTGAGGTTACCACAAGTATGTATTACCAATGCTGAAATCAATTAATTAATGCCAAATGGACCTTTTGAATGAGCTATTTTGGGTCCTACATCTAGAAATCGTTGTTTAACTATGTCCATTTTAATAGGAACACAAAATGATTCTTATAGGGTGCTTCTAACAGACACATACGTTTGCCATAAAGGCTAAACGTACATACGCTTTTTCAATACCATGTAATTTTTAACATTCCTGGTCGGATTTCCACTACAACTACTTCGATCACTACCGATTACGTTTGAGATCAAGTACTGGAAAATATTGTAACTGTATGACAACAGGGATCCAAACATTTTACATTGACTTCCTGAATAAGGTCCCTTATCCTGCATAGCCATGTTAGATTAGCATGCATACGTTGCTTCATTCAGGAGTAAACTTTTAATTTCATTTGTAACTTCAAAACCATAACGAATTTTTAGCCTCAAAATTGCAAAAAAACTGAAATCGTTCTGGAAAATTCCATACGAAAATGTCTTGAAAAATATTTGTCGTACAATTCAAAATTGATTCTCTTATTAGGTTTCTATTATTCAATAATCGAGGAGGAAATCACCCCAATCAAGTCAGTTTCAAGGGATTTGTTTTGCTTTAGTTATCTAATAAAAGAACTAACTTAACTAACTTAAATATATCCTCTTAATAAATTCTCAAATTTCTATCTTTTGATTTTTGCTCAAAATTTGACCACCAAAAGTCCTTCCATTCCTGCTGTGCGTGAAAACTTCCTGGATCCCTTGTGACCCACAGTGAGAGACCCAATCGTAATTCCAACCTCTTTGTCCCGAACACCGTACTGGCTTATATAAATACGGTGTTAAATATGGGGCAACAATCAGTTGGAATTCTCTCCTCTTTGAAATTGAAAAACGTAACCATACAGACCTTAAAGTTCTGCTTCAACAACATCTGCATAATTCGTAATTTTGTTATCCATCGTAATTTACTTGTTCACTATTACTTAATTTATTTCGTTACTCATAATCACGAAAGCTCCTCATGTCTTTCGTTGTAAATCAGATACATACAAACTCTACCCTTTGAAAATAAATCTGGACTTAAAAGAAAATTTGGTTTTTGAATCCAGGCAAATCATTTTAACCTGTCTGTCCAGCATTGCACTTCTATGTTTATTTTCATGCAATCGCATTTCAATTCTAATTTACATTGTGTCAGGGGTTATAAATCCTAGGAGAGCCAGCAAAACAAAAGTTTTAAGACAATTTATTTCTGAAAATTTAAATTGAATTTTTAAAATTTTGGAAAATTTATTCATGCGCATTTAGTCGGTGTTCAATAGAAACTTTTGGATATAGGTACCACATACTACGATAGCATAATTCTATAGTTTAAAAGGCTTCCCAATTTGGAGCCCTAGGAAAAATCGAGGACCAAAAAAATCTTTAAAAATATTCTTTCTTGAACAAAAATGTCCTTTATTGAGGAGTGTCAGCTCCTCTATGGGAATGCTCTGTCTGTACGTGTGTGTGTGTGTGTCTGTGACGGAAACTGCGTATGCGTGTATCTCGAAAACGGGATAATTTTTTAAATTCGGTTTTTTGGAACTTGATCGTTTAAGTCTGGAGGTGATCACTATTGATTTTTAGGTCGCTAGGTCACGCAGGTCAAATAGGGGAAGAAATTTTTCACGAAAAGGTGGTCAATATTATTTTGTGCGGCGTCGAAGTCATACAATTTGTCTCCCAGAATGCAAAGAGGTTCACGTGTTAGTACACTCACCGGGCCCTTATCCCCCAACGCAAAATGAATGCCTGCACGGGAATTTCTCTACTTCTAACTACTTACTACTACACTACTCACTGCTAACTACAACTGCTCATAATTGCTACAAAGCTAACGCAACTCGGTTACACCCGTTTGAAACGGTTTATTTTATATGCAACTCTCCACTAATTGGAATGAATGACAAGTAGTTTTGAACTTTTACGCCTGAGAATGTGAACACTCTTGAATGAAACACTATATACGTGCTGATTTTGACTGTAGTCCTCAACTGAAATATATTCGCACTGTACTGCGTATAAAGCTTATTGAATTAGTAAGAACACAGAATATCAAGGTCAGTGGCGGTAAAGATAATTAGTTTGGAATGAAATCTTTGTGGTGTAAAATAAACATCGTTTGTATAAGTAATAGTCCGTTAGTGCCATTTTACTAAAGAACAATGCATGACGCTTACCTCCTGCTTTACAACCAATATTCCATTCCAATAACCATTCCAATAATATCTGAACATAGGAGAGCTTCTTTCATGAAACAAATTTTGTGAAAAGCTGTCTCTTACGGTACGAACAAAATCTCGTGAATGCTACTGAAGAACGCTCTGTAGATTAATGCATTGAGGCCTTGCACTGAAAACGCCAACACTTACACCTACAAAGCTACTAACGGTGGTATACTGTAATTCAGTATTAAAATTTGCTTATAATTTACCTACACAGTATGTACAGATACTGTGGAGTTACATAAAATATTTTATAACTCTAGAGACCTTAAAACTTTCGTTTCTGTTACGATAACAGGTAAGGTTGAATTTATTGCATCTCCTTCTAATTTTATGTCAAATCGGACACTTGGAGAGGAATTCGTGCAGAAAAAAACTTCACTCTGTTAATACGTATGCAGTTGGGCAACATGTGTACATTTTCATGACATATATGTAACCAAAACGATGACTTCAATGACAGGAAAATTGCTTACGGTGGCCAACGTAAGCTCAAAATAGATTTATATTCGAGGACGTTATCCCATCAGACACGAATTATCGTTTTCAATGTATTGTACCCATATTAGTCCATAAAATGATGTTCAAAAATTACTTGACACAATTATATTTGAATATATACTAAGGTCTTCGACAAAGTAACAGTAAAGGACTGTCATTTTGTCTCTTAGAAATCCCGAAATATTCATCCTCCTCGAAGTGATAAGCTGATTTTTTTAAACATCAAAATTTCCTGGCGATGCTAAAAAAGATGATGCTGATTTAAACGCCATTATGATTAGAACTACGGATAAGCTGACAGTATGAATTGTATGTTAAGTAAGTGCAGGTAGATTATCTTAGTCTGTCAAAACATAACGTAACTCTAACATTTTATAATTATTAAAGAACAATTCCTCTTTAATTTTAGATATGTCGCATTTATGTTAGTTCCATTTCTCCATTCCCTTACTGCCATGATGCGGTGCTAAAAAATTATCCGGCGTCAGTATTTCTCTGTGGCGTAAAGTGATTATATTTAAGTTTGCATGATATTATTGCAGTTTAATGAAGCAATTTGTAATGTTCGAAAGCTTGTACCTGTGGAATTTAAAGCAACAAGACAAAGAGTTATACAGTATTGTAATTAGGCAAATCTTCTGGTTTCCTTATAATCATTTCACGCAAAATTGGGATAGTTATGGTCAATCAAAAACACCAGTCATTAGGAGCTGCGTGTTAGATACTCGGTTCCGGGAAACACTTGTGTCATTTATCTGGGATTGTATTTATTCGAGGTGAAGTAAATTTTATGTCATGGTATTTTTATGGGTTTAAAGTAAAAACCAGATTAAACTCAGGTGTGATTACCCGCTAATGTACGTGGACTATCTTTTGAGATAAACTCTTTCCTGAATCCTGATATAGTGGCCTAACTTTAACTGTGAACACTAAAGCTTCTTCCTCCCAAAACGCTAAATAAGTTAGTGTTAAAAATGAATTGCATGCTTACCAATCCACCACTTTACCTCAAGGAAGTTTGACAGGAAAGGTCTTGCCAGTTCAAACTTTTAAACTATGCCTTTGCAATTTTGAAATTAAGTGTAAGCCTGTCCTTAAATTTAGAGCTAATTCTTAGTGAGTAATTTCATAGCAGACCTAGATTTGTTTGTCTTTAAAGCATAAAAACGGATTTTTGAATTTAACCGGGCATGGAAAAAGTCAAAATTTACATGAAACCGGAAATTTCGTGAAATTACCTGAAAATTTCACGCCAATTTTTTTTGTCTCAACATGCCCCAAAATGTCTAATTTTGCCCCACAAATAGCAAAAAACGTCCTAAGTGTCTTTAAATGTCCCAAAAAGGTATACAAATGTCTCAACATGCCCTAAAAACGACTAGGTGGCACATAGGTTTAGCAAATGTATACCAAACGCGGCTTAAAATCAAAACACCGCACCAAAAATCTTTCACGGTACTGTAGAATATAAGACACCTCATGATTCAATAAATTGATTGAATACCATGTTTCATAAATCAATATTTTTAAAACATCAGTTACGTTAAAATGAGGCCTGCAAAGGACCAACTTTTTTCTTAGGCGGATTCATTTGCGGCAAATGGTTTACAAAATTTAGACTGTAAATTGAAAAGTGGATCTCCCGCGTATACAAAGTGCTGAAATATCTTCAAATCAAAGTATTTACTATTTACTCTAATAATTGTTGAAATGTAAATCACTACGTATTATTTATTGCACCATACTGTGAAGTTATCCAGTTAATAAAAGATTAACAAGCTTAATTCTCAAATTTAAAAGCAGGAGAGAATATATTTGCTCATTTTGAATAGAATGAATAACTTCAAAAAAATCGCTATATCAGACTCAAACTTGATCAAAATCACCTAGAGCCATATTAATCCTTTCAATATGGCTCACTTGCTCCCACAAAAACTAAATTATGCAAAAATTACTCAGGTAGCGGAATTTAACTTTACAACTCTGGTATAAATATATGAGCTCAAAAGGACCAGAGTGTACTAAATAGTTTTATTCGTATATAAGCGTTTGCGACAGCATAAATCCCTTTAATATAAAAAAATAAACATCAATAACTGCGCGATACAATAGACTTTTTATTGAATAATTCACAATTACACTCTATGAGGCTAACACCGATTGTTTGGTTCTACGCAAAACAAGTTTTACAGTAATGAACAGTGTCGAGACTGGAAATTATAAAAGCAACCGCATCTACTCAAACGAAAACCTTTATATTTTGAGAAATCCATCAAGGTATACAAACAGGGATTTTTTGGTAGAAGCATCTCCTTTATTGCCTTTATGTCACAAATATCTCCCAACTTGTTAATAGATTAGGTAACTCCTAATTATACATTTCAGAGAGATACTCATAAGTACAGTGTCATCACAATGCGACCAATAACAACATATACAGGAATTGGAAAGTGCTTAAATTCACAAATACAATTGTTATTTATTATTTGGCAATATTCAGAGTCAGATGAAAAGCAAGAGTGACAAATAAGCCAGCACGATGCAAAAAAGAAAGCAAGCAAGTTTTTCCCCTGGCCAAACATACTCTTGTCTAGATACGAAAAAGCTATTGAGGAACGAAAAACTAGTACCCAAAAATACAAACAGCAATCTAAAACCATAAAGTTTTGACTTAAAAACCATAAAGTTTTTAAGATAAAAATTTAAATTCCTTAAAATAAAAATCCACGAACGCAACAAACGACTTAAGATTGCCTAACACGAACCTCTTTAGCATAAAAAGCGCATCTTAGGTGAGCCAAGTTTAAATGCACTCCGAAAAGCATGGAGTAAATTTAATGAACACAACACACTCAAACTTCTCATAGGATATTTAATGCCGAATCCATTGGCAGGCTCGAAACTACACTGCCTTTGAAGTACTTAAATTAATGGGACAGAGACAATAATTTCAACAAAACTATATCATCAGTGTAATTGCAACATAGAAATATTTACTGTGTCATCTTTTCTAATCGGATTATAACCTTATCTGATGATCCAACAGCACGCGAAGGTGGGCAGATAACCCCGTTGAGCCTTAAGTCAGTCAGGTTGAATGGAATTCGTGGATCCTTTATTTCAGGGGTACTCGTAGTACCATTATTGCTATAACCCGCAAGTGTTTTCACTCGGTTTAAGCAACATATGATTGATCAAATTTAAAAATTCAATTTTGGTTTAACGAAGCCCAAAATTGAATATAAAATTAACGACCGACCTTTAGAATTTGCATACTTAACATTTAAAAAAGAGATTATCAACAGTTTTCGTCAAGGTAACAAAATTTTGAAGGAGATGTACATTCCTTTCCTGCCACCCATTTGCAAAACTGGTTAAATGGGTGCATTTAGAGAACTCCATGAGTTGATAACTGATTTTATTCATCTCTTTATTTAAATCCGCAAAGTTGCTTAACGCATATGTCCAGAGCCCTAGATACATGCTTATAAAACACAGCTCTAGCAACAAAGAAAACAAGATTAAAATCGTTTTTTTGTTGCTAAGTACAAACGAAATCATAAAAAAATAAACCGCATATACATATTTGTCATAATTGATTACTTCAATACATTATCAAAATCGGTTGAGTGGTTCGTGAGATACAGCTTTCCGAAGTCTTATAGACTGGGGGTGAATGCATACAAAGCTGACGATTTCGAAGTTTGGCCTCACCTAAGAAAATTGATTACTTAAGTAGCTGGCATTCTGGTTCAATTTGATATAGCGTGCAACTTCAGAGCTCCATGAAAGCCTCCAGTTCGAGCCACTTAATCCCAGTCGGCTTGGTATACGCATGTGATAAGTATTTCGTTGCAAGACGATATCCTTTGTGTACTAGGATATTGCCCTGATTTAAGATCCCTATAGTTCCCTTCTCCACAGGATGAGACCACCAATGGAAGAACTGCAACACTAACTAAGCAGAACTTGATATTCTATAAACCTAGCATGATTACTATTATTAAGTATCGCAGATACTTTATGGGAATACCCACGCCGTCTGTCTGTCTGTCTGTCTATGTCCGCGATAACTGTCGACAGAGTCGACTTTTTCAAACTTTTTCTTCACAAGTCGACAGTTAGTTATCAAGCGGAGTCCAAGTTCGAAGATGGGCCCTGCAGGTCACCTCCTTCAGGGTCTAGGGCCGAAGGTCATGAAATTTTTAAATACAAACCCCCATCATCTGGGGTATCATTTCAAAGGTCTCGATGAGTAGATTTCAGAAAACATAATATGGTCATTGCAGGGTACTCCCGGCAGGGTCCAGGGGCACTTCAGTATATTTTATTTGGGAACCATGTCACGTGATGTATCGTTGGAAAGGTCTTAGCGTATAGATCACTTCTATGCTAATATTGACACTGCAGGGTACTCCCTTAGGGGTCCACGTTCTTAATGATTGCTTCTTAATTCTAAATTCTGTTTTTTTAAATTCTAAATTCTAATTTCTGTTGTGTATGATGGTTTCTATATTCTAAACTCTGAATTCTAACTTCTTTATTATAAAATAAATTAGTTTCTGCATGCTGCGATACTTTGGTACACCAGTTGAATGGTTTATTATTAATAATTAGTGTTAAAAGGGCCAATTTTGGAAGCTGAGATTCAGTAGCTATTGTTAGTAGTGTCACTTATGGTTTGCGACGCTAAAAAATTTAGTAAGGCTGATCATCAGATTTAACAAGCTGATTATAAAGAAAACCATGTTCGAATTTAGTACGCTATTATTTAATTTTGCAGTATTTGATCTGAGTGTTCTACTTTACAGGGAGTCAGGTTTTTTCCACAAATTGAGAAAACGGAGTCCTCAACGTCGTAAAAAACGGTCGGGAATCTATTTTGTCCTTTTGTGAAACTACTACTGATTAAAAAGGTAAATTTATTATTAAACGCAAGAACAGCATTCTACCAGGTATTCACGCGCAAAAAGTTTTTCATTTTCAGGCGTTGATTACCTCGGAAATTGACATGGCTGAACAACAAAACGGAGTCGATCTTAAAGGCCCAACGACATCATCTGAAATCCACACGCATATTTCTTTGAGTTTGCCGACACCTTTTGATGTGTCGTACTCTGATGAAGACCTGAATAGTCAAGACAACGTCCGAGTAATGTCGGAATCCATTGTTGAGATTAAATACGAATATCCGGACGTTAAACATGAAAGGGTCGAGGATAATCTGGTGGACATGAACTTTCTGCAATTCAATGTCAACGAGCCGAACCTGTCAACACCCGGGCATGAAGATAGAAAAGGTTCAAAAGAACTGCATATTTCTTCAAGCGAAGGATCCCAGAGTCCAGTTACAGAAGAAGATTTGAGGTCATACAACCTCCGGCCGCGCATGTGTAATACTGAAAGCAAAATTGTAATGAGTCAATATTTTTTTTCGTTTTTATGAGCAATATGCAAACATTTCCATCTAATTTTCTTGTTAGCAGGTCGAAAGCGAATCATCGGATTCAGAAACTGAACAAAGAAATCGAACAGTAAGGAGCTCTGAACCGTTTCACGTGACATCACTATCATTAGACGAGCTACAGCAGTTGGTTAGGGGAAAAGGGACCACCAAGTATCGAAGGAATTGTTGGAAAGTAGAGACGTCTAAGCTGAATTCAGAAATATACAACTGCAAATTGGAAATTATATTCAAGAAACATGGAAGGCACTTGCAAAATCTAGAGTGGAAGATGGATTCGATGCAAGAAATCCAATTCAGGAAAACGGCTGCAGGTATTTTCCAAATTCTCGTTCAGTCATCAAGAAACCTGAAGAAGATAACTCTGGACTATATTGTCCATCAAGATGTTCCTGAATTCATTGAAGAATTATCGAACCTACATGAGATTGGAAGTCTAAAGAATCTTAAATTTCTCCGGCTGAATTGCGATTATCCTGGAAGCGGAATAAGCAATTGTGGTGTTGAAGCTCTAGTTCGAAGTGGAATTCCTTTTCAGCAATTGGAACTAGAAGAGTTCCAGCGAGTAGAATCTGGCACTGAAATTGTGTCAATAAACAACTTACTGGAAGCATACAAAACAAAACTGACGTACTTAAAAATAGGGAGGCTTTACACTTACAACAAAATTTCAGCACCGTTGCAAGTTACCTTTCCAAGAATGAAAATGCTGACACATCTAGCAGTTTCAACCACGTGGGATGCCTGCAGTGAAAAAGGCCAGAACAAAATCGATGACTTCTTCCAGATAAAATTCAGTGGACACCTTCCTCGATTGCAAAAGCTGAACCTGGGTCATTTCGTTAAAGCAGAAAAAATTCCTTTCTCAATTCTTAAAAATCTAAAATCAGTTGAGTTGGAGAATTCTTGGAACCACAGCGTCCAATTTCCTACATCAGTTACAAAAGCAAACGCAACTTTTCTACAGTTTCCAAATTGTCTGCAGGATGCATCGTTTGTCACAACTGTGTCAATTTTTTTCCCCTATTTAAAAGAAGTTTGCATCGGCTTTGCCAGCCAAAAAGTTCTTCATTCTTTTTTCACCCATTTTGCAGCGTCTAATTTGAAGCACTTGAGTGTTGAATTCCAGTTTGGCTTTCCCAACATGATTGAATCCTGTTTATTCCCTTACTTGTTTCACAAGATCGAGAATCAGCGCCCTTTAAGAAATCTTGAACTTCTTAAAACCTACAAATGGAGGGAAGAGTTTTGTGATCATTATTATTTGGAATTACCTTTGGATGCCAACTACAGCAATACGAGCTCGAAAGGTTTGAAGGGATTAACTCGGCTGACAAAATTTCACTTGAGCTTCATCGGACGAGAACCTGCGCCAATACCTTCATACATGGAAGAACTTCGGTGGGATGATCCGAACTGCAAGTTGTTACATAATGTAACTGTAGGGTTTAGTGACACGGAAGGATACCCTCTTGAAAAAGAATGCCACGAGGAAATCCTTAGAATCAATTTGGATGAATACACGTGGGCCAATTTACCCACCCTTGATAAGCTTGACGCTCCTCCGGGATATAATATATTGACCTTAACCTGATTTATTTGAAATAAGAGTAACTTTATGGTCCAAAAGTAGAATAAAAATCAACATCTAAATAAAACATTTGATGGCTGTGGATAACTGTAAAAGAATAATTATTTTCTACTGACTTGCACGTGTATGACAACAATTTAATGAAGCCGAGAAAATGGAGATTTTAGAAACGATTTGTAAATATTTAGAGATGTTTGAAACGATTTGTAAATATTTAGAGATTTTAGAAACGATTTGTAAATTTTAGGGATTTTAGAATGTTGGTATTATTTATGCAAGCTTGTCTCGTAATGAGTAGTGCATACAAGAACCAGACAAATTAACTGACGGTATAACATGACTTCATGCCTAAATTTCCTGGAAAAAAGGTACAGATAACCATATCATAACAGGTATCTTATTTGTTGGTTGTTTGTTGTTTGAAATTCGGCCGCATAAAATCAGTTACTTCGAATCTGTAATGGTTTTTAACAGTTGTAAATATGACCCCTTTTTGTCATTGTGAGCGAGGGTTGTGTTGTTTGAAAAATCTTAAAATGTGTTCACTAGCAGTCGGTAACCTAATGTAATTCGATTTAATGAAAAAATAATTTAATGCAAAAAGAAACTGTATTCGTATTGAGAATTATTGTTAGTTTAAAATATGCATAGCACATTGTATTTTTTGGCAAAATGTTTTGTTGAAATAAAGCTGAACTTATTAGCCATTCCGTACTTCGGATATTACGATGTCCAATGCCTTTTATTCACAACCTGCACAAAAAGAATGGAAAGATATTTCTTACTGATAAAATATTCGCACCTAATGAGATCTTTCAGTAGCATTTACTACAAGTTAAAAAAAATTAATATGAATTCAGACGAACAATTAAAAGCCTACACTGGAATACTTGGAGTGTAAGTTAGTTCGATAAAAGCAAGCAGTATTATACTTAACTTTTTATTTTCCCGCTTTTAATTTTGGTCCGATTCAATAACATAACGATGCTGATTTTCAAGCAAGAACAGTACAGAAGACTTTAAAATATGTTAACAGAAATAGGAAATTCCGTTAACAACGGTAAACAAAGAACAATATTATTCTGCACACAAACCTTATTTCAAATTCATCAACTCAATTATTCCGCAGTATGTTCCAAAGATTATCTTACCTGTATTAAACACTATCTTTGAAGACTTTCATACACTTATGACATATCTTTTCATCATCGACACCTTTGTTAATATCTGTGGAGTTACTAATGATACAGACAAATTTAGAGTTTTTAGCCCGGATACAGTTTAGTGAGCCATTTATGGTGTCCAGGTGTCTGTCACTGTCTGTCCAAATTTTTGTAGTGTTCACAATTCATCTCAAGAACCACCTATAGGATCGGAACCAAAAAAATATGCCAATATTAAGGAAAGGCTATCACGACCTCCCTTCCATATTTTGAAGTTAAAAGATTGAACGCGTGACGAGTGGCGGTCACCTGCATGGAAAAAGTTGAAACTTTACGCGGAATTAACTACAGAATACGGTATATATGTACACTTATGTTTGTTTATGGATAAATAATTTAGTAACTTGTAAACTAAATAAATTATCTGGGCTTCGAGAATCTACTTGGCGTAGGTTTTTTTTCTACACATACAATGGAAAGTAAATAAATGCCTTCAACATTTCGATCCTAAGTAAATTTTTCTAAATTCATCTACGAACATTCCTGTGCGGTGTCTTTTGAGTCTGCTTTATGTAAATTTTAGGAAACATTTGCTACTTTTCTAACAGTCCTCATGCATGCATTGTTTCGTATTATTTCACAAATTGAACCTTCTTTTCTCTGAATATCTCTATTCATTAAGTCAATGCATTATCGATGTTTGCCGTTTTAGCCTATGTAAATTAGGAGATTATCGTTGCATTGTCCTTCTGGTATCTTGTCTCTATGCTTCTTTGTTTCTTAGTTCTTATCAGAACTATTTTACCTTTCGTTTGACTACAAGAGAAGATGCTTTGATGTCATTCCACATAATCCCCTAATCGGCCCACACCAAACCTATCAATATGAATTGCTTTCCCTGTTCCTTCATCACTCAAAAATTGTTTGTAGTCGATCATATCAGTTTTAATATTTGGTTGTTAGTCGATCTCTTGGTATCACTCAATTTTTGGTTGTAGCTGATCACCTTTTCAGTGTCACTTAATAGTCGAGCCTTTCCTATTATTTTTACCTTTGACCTTTCTCATTGTGTTACTGTTCATTTGAAAGTCGGGCTTTTCCTATCGCTACTACATTGTCGAGCTGGATGGGATTTATACGTGATCTCCTCCTGAACCCCGCATCCTACAGTCACAGGGACTGCACCTAATTAAATTTAATTTTCCGGGCTATTTAACGCGATACTTTCAAGACCCAGCAATTATCCCTTCAGGCCCAAATTGGACCTTTAACCTTTTTTACATACCGTCCCATGTTAATTGATTCACCATAGTCTCCCATATGTTCCAGTCTCTTGCACTGTCATACCTCCCCTATGTTCATACTATCACCCATTGCCTGCACGTATAGCCCTCTTGCAATAACGTGTGTGTTCCGATTCTACCGCATCGTCTGCACGAAATTTTAAGTTTTACATTCAAGGGCCTAAGGGTTGGATCCATAGATTTTAAAGGAGTAGATTAAGTACAGTAGAAAATGAGCGTGAAGGCATGGGAAGAGGGTGAAACTGGCGGTTCCACACAATACTACCCTTTACTTCCATGCAAAACACTCCAGCTCCCTTCGCTGGTCCACAAAGCACATTACTCTTTATTTTTGTCTCATGTTGCCCCCCAAAGCTGCACGGATTTTTAGTGTTAAGAGGTAGGGGTGTACTTAATCTATACGTTCAAAGTCTATGGTTGGATCGGTAGGACTTTTTAAGGGTTTTTCCATGGGATTGCTGCATCCGAGGGACTTAAAGCTCATCCAGGTGGAAGTTAATCTAGCATCTGGGGAACTTAAATCTCTTTCCGAGGTAATGTTAGCTATCACCGGGGGAATTAAGGCTCTTGTCCTGGGACTTTATTTCGGGAATTTCGAAGGAGATTTAGGGAATCTAGAGGAATGAATTGAAGGGAATCGGGATGAACGAGTTTAAGTTAATCTGGAGGAAGGAGTTGAAGGGAATCTGGAGGAAGGAGTTGAAGGGAATCTGGAGGAAGGTGTTGAAGGGAATGTGGAGGAAGTAGTTGATGGGAATCTGGAGGAAGGTGTTGAAGGGAATGTGGAAGAACGCATTCAAGGGAATCTGGAGGAAGGAGTTGATATTTACCGTCATTACAATGGTTTACATTAAGCTAGGACTTTAAAAATTTGAAAGGCACAATGAAACTCACTGAGTAATCTCGTTACTAAGTTTGAACTTAATCGGACTGAAACTGGTCGAATTAAACCCTGAACAATTTTTTGGCATTCTTTAGAAACACACTTAAACTCGGTTGCTAAGGTCAATGAAGCTGGTGACGACTTAATTTTACACAATTAAGATGTACAATCACTAGCTTTTCATCATATAAAAAGTTCAGAATGTTCGCTGCAATCGATAGTTAGTTATGTGAAATTGTCTTATTCATGAAAATCTGCCTCTTAAGACTTAAGCACTTGTTACAAGTGACTTAATCATTGTAACAAAATTTAGTTTGAAATTATTGCAAGGCAATCGCGTTTTGAAAAAGCCGGCAAAATTTCAAAATCGTAGCTACTCTGGTTGTAGAGCAATAGACCGGAGGATAGACAGACGGTCAGACGCACAACTTTACGTAAAGACATTTGTGCATGCATACATACTCCATTCCACCACTGAAACACTCCATACCTCCACTAAAACTGAAGGAAAGTTTCAGTGGAGGAATGAAGTATGCATGCATGCACAAGTGGAGTGTGCGTCCGGCACTGAAAGGGTCTTGGGGTCACTTCTTTGAAAGGGCCATCTTTAGACACACAAGTTGGGAAGTTTTTGACACCACAAACTAAGAATGTCTTAGTACTTCTATAAGCCCAAATACCTGGGCTAAAAATTAATTCGAGGGTGTGTATTAGAAGGAGTTGGGGGGATTTAAAACGAAGTAGTCGGAGGGGTTTTAGAAGAAGGAGTTTACAGAAATTTAATGGACGGAGTTGAAATTTTTATGATGAAGGAGATGCAGGGTGCCCAAAAGAACAAGTTGAAAGGTTTAATGCGGGAGGGCGGGTCGCAATAGAACGAGATGCAAGGATTTAAGGTGAAGGACTTGAAGGGATTTCAGAGGGAGTTGAAGGGATTTCAGAGGGAATTGAAGGGAATTCAAAGAGTTGAGTTGAAAGTGTTTACAAGGAAGGAGATGCAGGAATCCCAGAGTAAGGAGTTGAAGGAGTTTGTGAGGAAAGAGACGCAGGGATTTCAAAGAAAGCCGTTAAAGGGATTTTAGAAGAAACATTTGACGACGATTTTGAGGAAGGATATGCAGGAATCCCAGAGGAAGGAGTACAATGATTTAAAAGGGAAGCGTTAATTGGTTTCCTGAGACAGAAGATGAACATAAAATCAAAAGAAGGAGTTGAAATGAATTTAGTCAAAGGAGCTACAGCAATGGAGGGAGTCCAGAATAAGGATTTTAACAAATTTATTACAGAAGACCGAGTAGTTACATCTTTAAGAGTAGGTTTAAAAGAACATTAGGGAGAATATAAACTAACATAAAAGACTAATAGACTGACTGACTGATTTAAATATCCCACTGCCACCCAGATAAATTCTCAAGTTCAAACATTTCTACATGGGGAATATGTGATTTAATATGATATCATTCGAAACTGAAATGAATCCCTGCTGCAAAAATCCCAAAGTTCCAATTGTATTCAGTCTATTTAGTATAGTGAGATTCCCTTTTAAATTTTCATTGACTAATGGGCAGCCATGTAGTCACTGATATTGACCCTAACTTACAATCAGTCGTCATTCTGTCCATCTAAGCCTTGCTTTTTGTACTTATGAATTTCTGTACACTGTTTTGACCTGCGTAAACTACTTTATCTCACGTCACACCTGTCGACTCCAAGCTATTCGTTCTTTCTCGTTTTCTTGCATCTATAACACCGTTTGGAGGGCCCGTTGATGGTGTTTGATTCAAAGAGCGCGGGGTTGTCATTGAGTGTGTTGGGGCAACGGCAACTTGCATTCGACTTCTTACCCCCACACACACGTTATTTGGAATTATTATTACTAGATTGCTTAATAAAACTACTCGAATCAGCTAACTGAGCGCAAAGTACCTCCACGGGTAACACACAACTGACCCCCACTGCTCACTGGGTCCACCCATTGTCGTGAAAATTTGATACGACTTTAGATTTCAATTGAATTGTGTGACGCCTCCATTAAAATCGGTTAATTGGAAGCAAAATTCAAATTACGGTAAAATGGTTTTAATCCCCTCTGGTTACTTACTGGGCCATTTGATCCTAAAATTTGCTTTTACTTTATTTTCCCTTAGTTCTAATACAATTCTTTTAAAAAAACTATTCAAATCAACTAATTGGAAGCAAAATACCACCTCGGGTCACACACAAGTGACCTCCACTGCTTACTGGGTCCACCGATTGTCCTGAAAATTTGATACGATGTTTGTATTGACACAAACCGTTTTTGCACTAAATTTGAATCCGATACGCAAAAGCGCTCTTGAGTTATCAGAAACACAATGGACAGACAGACGGACATCAAATAATCATAAAGGCCCAAATTTACTGGGCTAAAAATGAACTTACTGCCTAAATTATTTCATAGAATAAAGCCCAAATGTTTTCCCTAACTTCTGAAGCCCTAGCATCCCTCAAGCACTTAGCAACGATTGCTTAGTAAAAGATGAAATACATATTTCCAAAGGAAAATTCTTATAAATTGTGTATGTTTAACTTATGTGCGCCTCTCAAATATCTGGGCTTCGAGAATCTGCTCGGTGTAGGATTTTAAGCATGAAGCAATATTACTGAGAAAACATTTCGTGAAACATGTTTCCTAGTGAATCCTCCGAATCTCCTTCTCCTAATAATGTTCAGAATGCCACATCAAGAATCAAAATCGACGATTCCCACTTGAGCCGAGAGAGTGAAAGTCAAGCTTAATCTCGAATGACAGCAACTGAATTAAAAAAAAAATAATTGAGAAGCTTCTCAAGATAGTGAGTAGGGAACAGCGAAGGAGATCACTACGGAGATTTTTAAAATTAAAAGTGTTGCTACGAAGGTGGGCAGAATTGAACTTCGAGTACAAAGTCAAGACACTTGAAAGACAATTACAAGAAAAAATTGCTGATTCATTGAGATCCAGGTACGAATACTGAAAAACACGAAGACGTTGATACAATAATCAATGAAATTAGCATCGATTACAATAATGTGCTTCGCTTGGGAAAGAAATCAGGAAAAATCTATCCATTCTTGTCCGATTGCTAAAATCAAGGACAAGAACATCATCCTGCAGTCCAGGGCAAAATTGAAGGGCAATAACTACTATACTTACTAGGAGAGTATGGGTACTGCCACGCGAGTTGAAAGTTGTTCGGTATGACAATCGACTCGCCTGGTATAGAATAACACGGAACTAAAGTCAGTTCGGTGTAAAAATGATAATGCGACCTACAGCGTTGCGCTATTATAGCACATGGGAGGAAGAAAATGCCACCCCGCTACATGTTAATTTTCCCCTCTCACAACACTGGCTGCCGTAAGAGAGAGATAAAATGAGCATTGGGCGAGTCGCGAGCTCAACATGCCGAGAAGTTGGACTTTCTTTCTCTCGTGAGTGGCAAGTGTGAGAGATTTTGGTGAAATCCAAGGAATTGAGATTGAGACGAGTTCAGTAACATAAATTGAATTGTGACATGGGCGATATGGTAGCCCTTAGGTATCCCCAATGAGATATTAAACCATGGCAAACAGAGTGAGTAAGAGGGAAGAGAATAGCAATAGCAGGCCGGGGTAGCTCAGAGGTTGATCACCTGACCGGTAATCAGGGGACGTGGGTTCGATTCCCACTCCCGGACCTGATTTTTCCATTCTCCGCTCTCTCCTACACTCACACATCTGTTACAGATAATGATTTATTCTTAGCTCCAGTGAGCTCAAGATGTGTTCATAAAATAAATTGTCTTAAGTTAAATCATTAACCCTAGAATATCCTACATACCAATATGAGTGACAGAATTTATTCAGTGTTATATTCTCTATAGGTGAGTATGACTACATGGAAGTTGTAAAAACCCTCGAGAAAATATAGCTTGCATTGCTCTAAAATTTCCTGGATAAATTTATGAATGTAAGGGAACAGTAGAACAAAATAAATAAATACTAACTTCAAATAGTACAATAAGATTTTTATGTATACACAGGATGATAATATGTGACGAAATATGATAGTAAATGCAATGGTCATATCAATGGTCATCTTAGACTTAAAGAATAAGAATGAAGATAACCAAATCTATTTAATAATGTTTCGATGACAAGGAAAATTACTAATTTCCTAATCCAAGTAACTGAGTAACGCTTTTAAGGATAGCCATGCCATGTGACACAAGAGATTTTATAGACAGTTTGGATTTTTGGGAATAATATGCTAACTCGTTTAAATTGCAAATCGGAAGTTTAAATTGGCCATGATATGGTATTTCAGGTCTAAGGTGACATTTGCTTTTGGTAATTATGCTAAAAATCCTCGTTAGGCGGCTTTTCAGTTCAAAAGAAGATTGAAGCAAGGATTTTTTATGTCATACTCCTCGAAAACTCTTAGTCAAACCATGCAATGTCGATATGCTGTTAGTGGATGCAAGAAAGCATTTTCTTCTGCTCAAATGCCTGCTCATTTTGAAGTGTGTCCATTCAGGTACTGAGAATAACAAAACGTTTTGGTGTAGGCCGTGTTTCTGTAAGATTTTTTTTAAGATGAAAAATTTACTTCCACCACAAGGCCTATCACGTGTCAGTTTTGGTCAGCCACGGAGGAATGTAATGTAAACGGTTCAATATTTCCTCCGCAAATTGCTTACGAGCATTACTTGATGTCTCACCACATTCAAGAGACTTCTTTCCAGCCAATTAGAATTAGCGATGACATATTTCTGGTCCGCCACTCTTTTGTGGTTCGTCTGGAAGATTTAACTGCTGGAGGTAATTATCAAAATTACGTAATATGTAAAGTTGGTGCATATTTTTTCACCGAAATTAATTTTGCAGTTGCGTTTTGGAAACCTTTACGGTTTTCCGCAAGACAAGATATGGTTTTGGTGCCATGGATAGTCGAAGGCATACTGGTTTGGTGGGTTTGCGCAAACAGTCTCAACAAAATCCTTGAGGGCATTCTGTATGATTCAGCAGTTCAATATGACGACCAAACTGAGGACGACGGTAGAAGTGACATGGAAGAGTATATGGTAAACCCGTAATATTAAGGGCATTAAGTTCGTTTTGTTAGTTGCTGCAAGTGGAAATCCAAAAAACTCTCCATTTTTGGTCAATACAGAGAAAATATTTTCGTTCAAAAGTAGCTCATCCAAAGGTTGTATGGATAATTAGTTGATTCAATTTTTGATTTATAAGCAAGAGTCGTTACCCGGTGTCATAAAGCGACGTTTTTCCTTTCTAGTACAGTCAATTTAGGCTTATAGGATTAGTTTGATCTCTGTCCAATGTACGCACAATAACTCATCAGCAGGTTAGTTTATCAGGTTGAAAATTTGTGCAGACTAACGTGCGACAAAAGAGAGGTCGTATCAAAATTTGGAGTCAATCGGTCAACCATGTGACCAATGGGGGTAAAACAGGTTCAACCGGAACGCATCTTCCCACTTTTTCGCTTCCAGTTAGTTGATTTTAATCTTACGGTGCTAAGTAACGCATCATGCCGTTGTTGAGCTTCCAATTGGTCGATTTTATTGCTACTGTGCTAAGTCAGTAGAATAAGAAACATTTGGCTGCCAAGAGCGACTGGTCGTTGAAGATTTTTTTATTTATGAGTTTGAGTGGAGATGTTCTAAGATAAGATTTTGCCGAAAACTTTTTCAAATTGTCTATGCTATAGAGATTGCTTGGCATGAAGTTTTTCTTTTGCACTCTCCAACAGAACGGAGTTAGAGCTTGTAATATCAATTAGGATTTTGAATATTGAAAAATACAATGAATTTTGCAGGTAGTTGGGAAAAAGTTGCCAGTGTACGGGATCAGAATGTGCAGTTTTACTTCTCTTCAGGAACACAAAGGAGCCTTCTCGTCTTGTTCTTTGAATACGTTATTTTTCAAAAAGTATGGAGACATGGCGTATAACAGCCAAGATTTCGTTGTAGTGAATGTAAGCGTTAAAGTTCAATTGTTATAAGTACCAACACATTGAAAAGAGATAAACCACACGACAAAAATTACCCTTCCGACTAAAACAATAGTATTTTAGAAATGTATAGTATGTCAGACGTATTCTATACTTGTACGTGAACTACCATTGATTATATTTCTGAACGTGTATTATAATCGAATATATTAAAAAGTCTAATTCAAGTAATTCAAATACTCCACGTAAAGTTTTTAATTTCGCATCCTGCACTTTCATTTAGGAATTGAATCATTTTACGAAACATTACATAAATCAGTCCGATCAGAACAGGCTAGAATGTATTAATAAAGTTTTAAAACCTTCTTAATTTGTTCCCCAAGTTTTTTATTTTGAATGCTACAAGCAAACATTTGCATTCAGGGTACCGTGAATTGAAATATACACAGTTCGTTCATAAAACAGACACGATATTTTGAGCATTGTTCTCGCGTAATTTAAAGCAAGCAGTATGTTGATTGGTGCAACAATTTTTAAAAAGTGCAGCGTAGGTCTAGTTCGTTTTTGGCGCAGTCAATTTGGGCTTATAAGATTAGTTTGATGTCTGTCGTTCGTCTGTCCGTCCGTTTACTTGACTAGGTGGCTGCCCATTAGTCAATGAAAATTAAAAAGGGAATCCATGTATTATAAATAGACTTAATACAATGGGAAGTCCGGGTATTTTGGAGGAATAATTCAATTGCGTTGACAGAAATTTCGTCAACATGTGAATTAAAATTATCTATAAAAATCCTTCCTGCAGGTATCCCATTTTTCGTAAAGGAGCCCTTTAATTCCGGAGAAAAACCTTCACGTTTGTATTTAGATTTGCACTCCGTTTGTAGAATGGAATGGTTCCCCAAGAAGTTTACATGTAGACATGGGGGAACTCAAGGATCTATCTGTGAGGCACTGTGATATATTTAAATAATAATAATAGCTTATATTCTTCCGAAGGTTAAGTTTACCCTAAACCACCTTACATTTTCACTTCTTATAGATGTAACTACTCGTTGCGTTCCTAAGAAATCAATGTCCTGACCTCCCGTTACCTGCTTCACAAAATTCCTTTTAACCCTGATGTCACTATATCTCGTTCCTCAGAAACACCTTAAACTGGTTTTTTTTAATCCCCTTTAACTGCTTCCTTAGGGATCCATGCATCTCCATCCTTATAATCCCCTTCAACTGTTTTTTCTGAAATTCCTTAAACTACTTACTCTGAAATCCCTGCAACTCATTGCTCATAAGCTCCTTCAACTACTTCCTCTAAATTCAATTCAACTACTTCCTCTGAATC
This sequence comes from Isotomurus pseudopalustris, assembly GCA_034698685.1. NCBI lineage: Eukaryota > Metazoa > Arthropoda > Collembola > Entomobryomorpha > Isotomidae > Isotomurus > Isotomurus pseudopalustris. The sequence continues at coordinate 24,552 of JAQGBV010000539.1, forward strand.
CGTTTCTACTGCACCCTTTGAAATCCCTACATATTCTTCCTCGTGATTTTCTTCTACTGCTTCCTCTAAAATCCCTTTAACTCCTTCCTTTCCGACCCCTGCATCTCCTTCAGCATAAACCCCTTGAACTCGTTACTTTGGGATCCCTTCACGGCTTTCTTTATAAATCCTTTCAATCAGGTCCTTTAACATCGCATGGAATCCCGTTTTTAAAATCTCTTAACTACAACTCTTACTAAATTCATCCAAGTCCTCCTACTTAAATCCCTCCTATTACTCCTTTTCAAATCCCTTTAACTCCTACCCCCAGCTTCCCTTCAACTCGTTCCTCTAGATTTCCTTCAGATCCTTCCTGCAGATTCCAATCGACTCTTTCCTGCGGTTTACTTTCAACTCCTTCCTGCGTTTTCCCTTCAACTTCTTTCTCTGAGATCCCTGCTTCTCGTTCGAAATTCTCGAAATTAAGTTAGTTCCAGGAAAAGAGACTTCAGTCCCCCTCATGTTAGCTTACATTACCTCGAGAGGAGACTTACATTCCCCGAATATAAACAAAGTCCCATGGAAAAATCTTGAAAAAGTCCTAACCAAGCTAACCCTTATACTCCTCGATGTAAATATTATATGGCCCATATGAGACCTGCTTGTAGTCTCCAGTGGTACTTGGGAGAAGCTACAGGTACCCCCGAGGTAAGCTTGTAGTCCCCCGAGGTACTTGGGGACAGTCTCCCGAATGCAACATCATTGAATATTGATATCCCATTGATATCCCAAGGGAACAGCCTTAATCCCCCTTGGATATTTCCTCGGAAAGGAGCCTGAAGTTCCTTGGGTGTTGGCCATATTTCCCTCGAGAGGGGCCTTAAGGCCCCCGCATGTTAGCTTTAATTCTTTCAAGAGGAGCCTTAAGACCCCCGGATGTTAGCTTTATTTCCCTCGAGAGGAGCCTTAAGTCCCTCGGGTGTTTCATTTCAGAGAAGTCTTAAGTCCCTCGGGTGTTTTATTTCCCTCAAGAGGAGCCTTAAGTCCCTCGGGTGTTTTATTTCCCTCAAGAGGAGCCTTAAGTCCCTCGGGTGTTTCATTTCCCTCAAGAGGAGCCTTAAGTCCCTCGGGTGTTT
>JAQGBV010000540.1:0-25632 GCA_034698685.1 Isotomurus pseudopalustris
TCATGGATTTGGCTCTACTTGTCTGCGGATGTGGGCCAATGAGATGCGAAGTGCTTTGTTGTCTGTCGTAAGTCTAGGAGGTTTATTTATTAAGTAATACTATATTTTGTATTTTTTAGACAGTCTCATGAGAGTCGATAGGTTTTTAAGTTTTAAATCCAGAAGGGGTTTTAGGTTTTGGGTTGGTTCAATTGAGTAATTGATCAATTGATGTTCTGTTTAATTAAACCTGTTTGGAAGGTTAAAGTTTAAAGCTAAAGTGTTTAAGAAAGGTTGAGTCGTTGAGTATGACTGAATGGTGTAACACTTTTGATCTGATGTAATGAATGGCTGATCGGTACTAATTAATGAATCGATTGATTAAAAATCAGAGCCTTTTTGAAAAGAATATGCAATGCAACGGGTTACTAGTTATATAGGCAAAAGGAGACAAGGATTGAATGGTGTTTAATGATGATAAGGTGATTCCCATGAAGGATGAGTTGGTAAGAAGAATAAGAGAGGTGTGGTTAAGTTGTAAATGGATGTGTGTAGAAGAAGATAGTTTATGGTAATATAGAGAGACTGAAGTAGGTAAGTAGTGGCAGTAGAAGTGTGTGTGGTTAGTTGACTGATAAGTTTTTTGTTTACAGGTGGACTGCAATGTAATTTGCGTTGACTGGGAGAATGGAGCTGCTCTCCCAAACTATGTCAGAGCTGCAGTCAACACTCGTCTTGTAGGCAAGCAAGTAAGGCCCAACGAGTTTAGATGTTTAAATCGTAAAATAATTTACTCTCAAAATCTCAATTTTTAAAATCAATGTGGAAAAACTGGCCTTACGTGTCTTAAAAAAGACTTGTAATCTCTAAGTTTCATTAAGAAGGGGGAAGGTTCACCTTAAGGTTACTTGAGTGAACTGCAAATGAAGTCATTTTTTTAAATGTACTTGGCAATCGTTTTACTAATGGATGACATTTTTGTGTTTTTTTTTGTTCTTGTGAAATTTGATGAGTAGCTGTCTCTCCTTATCCGTCGATTAGTCGCGGATAATCCAGGGACTACTTATGAGGACTTCCATCTCATAGGGTTCAGTTTGGGGGCACATGTTGCTGGGTTTACGGGACAAGAGTTGAAGAACATCTCTAGAATCACTGGTACTTTGCTTGTGGAGACCTTGAAAGGTCTCAAGTGTGAAATTAAATGTTAAGTAGAAGCTTTTTACTGTCTTTTTCAGGATTGGACCCTGCGGGCCCACTTTTTGAAAACTACGATAAAAGAGTGAGGCTGGATTCAACGGACGCTCAGTTCGTAGATGTGATTCACAGCAATGGAGACTCTCTTCTTATGGGAGGCCTGGGGTCGTGGGAACCCATAGGACACTTGGACTTCTACCCCAACGGGGGACGAGTGCAGAAAGGCTGCTCCAACTTGTTTCTTGGGGCATTCCGTGACTTCATTTGGTGTACGTAATCATAAATGAAATCAAGGACAGCGTCAGAAGTCTGCAGTGAGCAGTGTGATTCACTCGCAGTTCGCACTCGCAGTAATTTTCACTTTTCTTGGTAGAAGTGGAAAGTGATTTCCCAATTTGTTTGACTTTTGTAGCTTCGCCAAGCAATAAGGAGACCGTACAAGGAGGCAGCGACAGTCGTAATGGCAAGTCGATTTCTTCCTCAGGAGATAACGATGGGCGTAGTCTGTGTAACCATCGGAGAGCATACAAATTCTTCACTGAGAGTGTCTCTCCTCGATGTCCTTACCCGTCTTTTTCCTGCGACTCCTACGATAAGTTCTTAACTGGATCATGTTTCCAATGGGACTCCAATCTCCTTCATTCAGCACACATGGGATTCTACGCTGATGAACATCAAATGAAAAGAACTGCTAAGCAGTTGGGAGGACCTACGGGAAATCCACCGGGAGTTCTTCCAGGAAAAGGCAGCGTTGGTGGAAGAAACTTTTATCTCATGACACGGGACGATGAGCCCTTCTGCGGTAACTTTGAGCAATAATAAGGAAACATTTAATTATTGCTTTTCGTAGTAATTAAAGTTTTATTACAGAGGAAACTTGCTTAAGTTTATAAGCTTTAATAAACTGTGTGTTTCCTTCCCGTAGCAAATCAATTCAAGATAACGTTAGAGTCAAGTCCTCCTTTGGGGGTTCCTATTTCCACGTACGGAGGAGTGGAAGCGATTCTTATCAACAACAATAAGGAAGAGTTTAACGAAACCTTTTTGCTCACTCAGTAAGTTTCAAATTTTTTCAAAGATTTATACAGATTTTGAATAACAAATTGTGAGTTGGAATCCTGCCAATTCTCATGTCCTAGTTCTTCAACTTCAAATGTTTTAGAATCAAGAGTGTTGTAAATTGTAAAGAGTGTAATTATTTGATTTTTGTGGTTCAGCACCCACAAAGACAACATGATCAGTGGAAGTGTGTTGCAAAAACTGATTGTTGCTCATCCAGCGATAAATGAACCGGCAAAGTTGGTCCTGAAGTATGCGGCTTACAAGGGATGGATTTACTCGGGCATTTCTAGATGGAGTTTGGACAGAGTTATCGTCACAAATGCATTCGGAACGAGGTTAGTTGTTGTTTGTAGCTTGTAGTTGAAAGAGAAGTTTGTTTTTGTGCATTTCGACTTGCTAAAAAAATCAAAACAAACAGAACACGCGTGTTAAGCATAACTAAGCGTGACTTCCTTCAACAGCTACAGTTTCTGCACACGGGGACTCCTCCTTCCGAGTGGAATCAGCGTGACAATCACTCTAACCAAGGGAGTCTGCACGCTCGCAACTTCGTTTCCTTACAGACATCCTTACCTGCATCACCCTCCGCATCATCACCACTACGGACCACACCCACTGCACCTTATGGTAACCTTAAAAAACTACTCTGCCTACTTGTGACATGGTTAAATGTCTTGTGTTAACGTTGACTGACCTTCCACAGCCTCCTTCACCAATGTTGAGGAACGAACTGAACGATAATCTCACAATGCCCCAGCATTTCATGGGAAGTCATGTGCAGCATCCGCAGCAGCTGCAGCTTCAGCACCACTCCTCCCCACAACTTCACCACCCGTCGGTATCGGTGGCCCCACAGGAGGGGGGACAACTGAATGCTACAAGTGCACATGAATTTATTGACTGGTCGAATGACTGGCACCCAATTATACTCACGCATAATGGAACAACGACGTCTTCTGATGGCGACGCTTCCTTGTCGCCACAGGCTGAGAATGAAGAGGAAGACAGTGTGGAAAGGAAAGATCACTTCTCCCCGAATGACGCACTTCCGACTCCTTTTGAAGATGTCGGGAGTAAGGAATGCAAGGAGAATTGTACGGCAGCGTCAGTTGTAGAGTCTACAACAACAAGCAGTACTACGACAAGTGCTCCAAATCCAACAGATGTGGAACACAGCGTAGGTCCTATAAATGAAATAGACCACAACAACCTGAGCAATGAGAACCGTCTGCGCTCTGGACGTCATTTGGGATCGCCGTTGCTTCTAATGCCGTTGAGTAGAGCGATCGACCCTCGTCCCGTTGTTCTTCGGACGTCTGCAGCGTCAGCGTCTGCAGAAACACGGGAGCGAGAAGGCAGGAAACTCCACTCGCTGACGTCTCCTTCTTTGCCAAACAGAAGTCATTTCGGGGGCTACGTCTCAAGGAAATGAAAGCCAAAGGAGCCATGACAAGTAAAGAGAGATTGATTGAGGGGTGCTCTCACATCGTTTTAAGTTATACAAATGTAAACTGTTTATTTTTGTTGTTTATCCCGTAATTTCGTATTTATTTGGAACCTCCTCCCGTTGTTGTTGTAGTTGTCGATGAAGATTATTGGAACGGAGTTTTATGCCAAAGTATTGTCGTGGATGAGAAAGATGTGGTCGGTGATAATTTATGAATTTAGGGTGAATGTGCCCCACTACATGTGAATTGTGAACTACCTTTGAGGTGATAATTGTTGTTGTATTTAATGTGAAGATTTGTAGTGTTGTTTGTTTTTCTGTTTTATGTGATACCTCTGCGGAGATTATAAAGCATTTAATTGAGTAGGACGCTTTTTCGAAAGTATACGAAAGGACGTGCTGAGTGTTTTTATTTCAACTTTGGGGTTTAATAGTTCGATTAAGGCAACTTTTGTTTGGAAATTAGCTCAATTTTCCGAAGCAGCAAGCATGATCTAAGCATATCTCATTATTTTGAACTCAAAACCTTATAATTTAATTTGGGATTTGGAACTCGAGAAGATTTGCTGCTTGCTCATTGCTGGATTCTGCGAGCTTCGCATTCAGCGCTATTAATACTGTGCAACTAATAGTAGAGTAGTTTGTACGGATCTCTGAGATTAATATCAAATTAATATCAAAAGTTTTTACTGGAGCTCGTGTTGAGAATCATAGTAAACATTAAATATGACAGGTGTTTAAACTGTGTCATTGCATTTCATCATTCGTTGCTTCTCTAATTAACTGTTAAGTGGACACTGTCAGTGGACTGTCAACAGTCCAAAACAAATTTGATGCACATGAGAGATGAATCAATATTTTTGGATGAGCAAAAATCAAAGCCCGAGGAGTCATTGTTAGAATCACAATTATATGTAGGTTCCTTATCTAGGGCAAACCTTCAGATGGCAAAACTGTTTTATAGGCAATTAACAATAATATGTTGTTGAATGATCAGTAAGTTTGACAGATAGTTGTTCATAGTTTACAGACAGAATTGGCATGTTTTATCCCACAGCTTTTGGGATTAAGATGTATGTATGAAGAAGCATGAATGTAGTTCCCGGATGTGACCTTAGGTTGACCTGTTGACCGTGATGGAGCGCTGGACAGGATGAAGTGTTTGTTATAATGTAAAATAGGGCAGAGACTACGTCGCAGTGTAGTAAGTAATTGAGCAGATAAATGCGGAGTTGCTGTAGGCGATGACTACCCATACATACCCGACAAAACGATCAACCTGGATTCGAAATTGAGTTATCTGACGTCGTTCTTACTGTATAGATTCAATTTCTAGCTTTTCACAATGCTCCAAGTTTTTTTGGCAGCGCCTTTACTCATCTTCGGATGCTTCAACGGCGTTTCGGGGTCCCCATCAAATGACCGGAAATCTTTTGATGGGTTAGAATTTGAAACTTTGATTGAAATATAAAGATTTAAGGATAAGGCCACGATCTTGTCTGTTTGAAGGTATCAAGTGATTCAGGCATTTGCTGAGAACTTTGACCAGGAAACGGCTTTGGCGGACCTGCAGAAAAGTGACTCCACACTTGACTTCTGGACAGAACCTTGCGTCAATGGAAACACAGATATCATGGTGGCTCGCGAAAACTTTCCATCTATTCTGCAATATCTTGGAGATCAAGGAATCAAAAGTTGGATTGCAATAGAGGATGTCGGAAAGTAAGAAACATTTAGAAAACTGTAGATTCTTTACACAGTGAATTTACTTCCGTCTAGGATTGTAAACTCCGAAAGGAGAGTGAAGGTGGCTGGAGTTATGGGTGAGATGACATGGGATGACTATCATGACTTGGATACGGTTAGATATCATTTGAACTGTTTGAATTACCTTGTAAGCTCTACCATAATAACTTTAGCTTCCGTAGGTTTACGCATGGATAGACAGTCTTCCCAAAAATAATACGTACGTAAGCGTGACTAACATCGGAAGCAGCTTCGAAGGTCGAGATATGAAGGTTGTGAAGATCTCAAAAGATTCGTCTGCAGGAAAACCAGCTATTTTCATGGACGCCAGTGAGCTATAAACTTCTTTGTCTCTTCTCGAGACACGAGAGGCTTTCTGAAAAAGTTTGAAATTGTATTCCAGCTATTCACGCCCGAGAATGGATTACACCTGCCACAATTACTTACATAATGAACCAACTTGTGAGTAACCCAGATGACCAAGCCCTTCTGGACTGTATGGACTTCTACTTTCTTCCTGTCATAAATCCCGATGGATATGCTTATACACGTAGTTCAAATCGAATGTGGAGAAAGACGCGATCGGTGCAGCAAGGAAACTGCTATGGCGTCGACGGAAATCGAAACTTTGATTATAAGTGGAACACTTGCGCAGGATGCAGCAGTGGAACTTGTAACACAGAAAAATTCAGAGGTGACTTCGTCAGGAGGCAGAGGATTTTGTGTTTCACTAAATTGTTAACTTTAAGTCAAGAACACGTATAATTTGTTTAGGGCAAACGGCATTCTCGGAGCCAGAAACTAAGGCAATGAGGGATTACATTCAAAAAGAGAAGGATTCTGGGGTCAACTTCCAGTCTTACATTTCCTTGCACAGTTATGGACAGGTAGACTTTCTTAGCCGCATGCCTTATCAAGAAGATTCACTCTTTCTTGTTGCATGCGACAATCTATTGAGAATGGTTTAAATTGCTAATTGGCAGTACTGCTTATTCCCGTGGGGTTACACGACTAATCGTCCCAAAGACTATGCAGAATTAGTAGGTTGCTTCTGTTTAATTGTTGTCGAACGCTAATTTTGCGAATCTAAAACTTTAATAAACATTCTCGCAGCAAATGGTGGCAGATTATGTGGCAGGAAACATTTCTGCTTTATACGGTACTCAATTTAAGACTGGAAGTTCATCGACAGCACTTCGTAAGTGTGAAAAGTAGAGAATTTAGGTAAATGATTGATTTATAAGACTGGAATGATGAATCAATCCGAAATGCAGGTTCAACCGATGGATCAAGTCAAGACTGGGCATATGGGAATGGGATTAAGTACGCTTACACGATGGAATTAAGGGACACGGGCACATACGGATTCCTTCTTCCTCCCGACCAGATCATTCCAACGGCAGGAGAAACTTGGATGGGTGTGAAGGCCGTTGTAAATCACATATGTCAAAAGCAAGGTGCTGTGCTAAAGACGAATGAGTGAGAATGAGAGCTTAACTTGCATCTATCAAGATAACTTAAGAAAAGAAATGCATACAAAATTGAATTTTAAATTTAAATCTCAACAAACAACATAGTCTTCATAGTATTAAAAATCCAATAGTTCGAAGGAATGTGACACGATGAATCCTATTTTATTTGGTGAGTTTAATTAGAATAAATAAGAAAGTGATTTACATCTGCGTGTGAAGTAGTTGGAAGTTAAAAGTGGGGAAATTCATGAAACTACATACGCTTTAGCACTTTGTGGCGGAAAGTTTTCGTGTAGATTTTACAGAAAAAAAATTTGCTTGTTGCGAAGATGATTAAAGCGAAATTAATTGGGAGTCTTTTTTGAAAGCATTAAAAGTGGTTCTGAGTGGTCTTATTTTGATTTTGCTCTTGGTCAGTTATCTCGAGTATTTTGTTAGAAAGTTGGTGTGGAAGGTTTTGAACTGTTCGAGTATTGTGGAAAGTAGCTCAGGTTGCTGGAGGATGGTTGTTCTGAAGTGGTAGGTTCCTGGAATTTGGCCAAATCCGGAACCGGGGATTATGCAGATTCCAGTGGTTTCGAGGAGTTCGAAAGCATAAAATCGATTAATGTCAAAGTATTGTCGTGGATGAGAAAGATGTGGTCAGTGATAATTCATGAATTTAGGGCGAAAGAGCCCCACTAATTGTGAATTGTGAACTACCTTTGAGGTGAACGATAATTATTGTTGTATTTAATGTGAAGATTAGCAGAGTTGTTTGTTTTTCTTTGTTTTATGTGATACCTCTGAGAAGATGATAAAGCATTTAATTGAGTGGGACGCTTTTTCGAAAGTATACGAAACGATGTGCTGAGTGTTTTTATTTCAATTTTGGGTTTAATAATAGTTCGTCTAATGCAACTTTTGTGTGGAAATTAGTTCAATTTCCCGAAGCAGGATATAAAGCATATTTTCATTATTTCGAACTCAAAAGCTTATAATTTAATTCATGCGTCCTGGGCCTGGGATTTGGAACTCGAGAAGATTTACTGCTTGCTCGTTGCTGAATTCTTCGAGCTTCGCATTCAGCGCTATTAATTTAGTTTTAATACTGTAAAACTAATGTGGAGTAGTTTGCACGGATCTCTGAGATTAATAATCATCATCAAAGGTTTTTAATGCAGCTCGTGTTGAGAATCAAGTAAACATAAAATATGACACGTGTTTAAACTGTGTCATTGCATTTCATCATTCATTGCTTCTCTAATTAACTGTAGTGTGGACACTGTCAGTGGACTGTCAACAGTCCAAAACAAATTTCATGCAGATGAGAGATGAATCAATATTTTTGGATGAGCAAAAATCAAGGTCCGAGGATTCATTATTAGAATCCCAATTATTTGTAGATTCCTTATCTAGGGCAAATTAACTTCAGACGGCAAAACTATTTTATAGGCAATTAACAATAATATGTTCTTGTATGATCAGTAAGTTTGACAGATAGTTGTTCAAAGTTTACAGACAGAATTGGCATGTTTTATCCCACAGCTACAGTTAAAAGGATCAACCTGGATTCGAAATTGAGTTAATGATTTGACGTCGTTCTTACTGTATAGATTCAATTACTAGCTTTTCAGAATGCTCCAAGTTTTTTTGGCAGCGCCTTTACTCATCTTCGGATGCTTCAACGGCGTTTCGGGGTCCCCATCAAATGACCGGAAATCTTTTGATGGGTTAGAATTTGAAACTTTGATTGAAATATAAAGATTTAAGGATAAGGCCACGATCTTGTCTGTTTGAAGGTATCAAGTGATTCAGGCATTTGCTGAGAACTTTGACCAGGAAACGGCTTTGGCGGACCTGCAGAAAAGTGACTCCACACTTGACTTCTGGACAGAACCTTGCGTCAATGGAAACACAGATATCATGGTGGCTCCCGAAAACATTCCATCTATTCTGCAATATCTTGGAGATCAAGGAATCAAAAGTTGGATTGCAATAGAGGATGTCGGAAAGTAAGGAACCTTTCATAGTCATAGTCATAGCATAGTTAATTTGTATGACAGATAATATATAATTGATCAACCATTCATTCCAGTATTAGGTCATAGTTGCAAAAAAGATAGAAATACCTAGTTATAATTTAGAATATCTAAAGATTCTTTTACACAGTGAGTTTACTTTTGTCTAGGCTTATAAACTCCGAAAGGAGAGTGCGGGTGGCTGGAGTTATGGCTGGGATGACATGGGATGACTATCATGACTTGGATACGGTAAGATATATTTTGTATTGTTTGAATCATGCATAAGCTCTACTGCAAGAATTTAACTTCCGTAGATTTACGCATGGATAGACAGTCTTCCCCAAAATAGTACATACGTAAACGTGACTAGCATCGGAAGCAGCTTCGAAGGTCGAGAAATGAAGGTTGTGAAGATCTCAAAAGATTCGTCTGCAGGAAAACCAGCTATTTTCATGGACGCGAGTGAGTTATAACCTTTTTTGCCTCTTCTCGAGATACGAGACGCTGTAGAAAAGTTTGAAATTGTTTTTCCCAGCTATTCACGCCCGAGAATGGATTACCCCTGCCACAATTACTCACATAATGAACCAACTTGTGAGTAACCCAGATGACCAAGCCCTTCTGGATTGTATGGACTTCTACTTTCTTCCTGTCATAAATCCCGACGGATATGCTTATACACGTAGTTCAAATCGAATGTGGAGAAAGACGCGATCGGTGCAGCAAGGAAACTGCTATGGGGTCGACGGAAATCGAAACTTTGATTATAAGTGGAACACTTGCGCAGGATGCAGCAGTGGAACTTGCAGCTCAGAAGTATTCAGAGGTAGCTTCGTCTATATTTGTGTTTCAGTAAATTGTGAACTTAGAGCGTTTGAACCAAGTTTCACTTTTAGGACAAACGCCATTCTCGGAGTCAGAAACGAAGGCAATGAGGGGTTTCATTATAAAAGAGAAGGATTCTGAAGTCAACTTCCAGTCTTACATTTCGTTGCACAGTTATGGACAGGTAGACTTTCTTAGCCGTATGCTAGAAGATTCACTCGTTCTTTCTGCATGCGACAATCTATTGAGAATGGTTTAAATTGCTAATTGGCAGTACTGCTTACTCCCGTGGGGATACACGACCAATCGTGCTCAAGACTTCGCAGAATTAGTAGGTTTCTTCTGTTTAATTGTTGTCGAACGCTAATTGTGAATCTAAAATCTTTAATGAACATTCTCGCAGCAAATGGTGGCAGATTACGTGGCAGGAAACATTTCTGCTTTGTACGGCACTCAATATACGACTGGAAGTTCATCGACAACACTCTGTATGTGCAAGAAGTAGAGAATTAAATTATGGATTGAAGTATAAGACTGTAACATGATGAATCAATCCAAAATGCAGATTCAACCGATGGATCAAGTCAAGACTGGGCATATGGGAATGGGATTAAGTACGCTTACACGATGGAATTAAGGGACACGGGCACATACGGATTCCTTCTTCCTCCCGACCAGATCATTCCAACGGCAGGAGAAACTTGGATGGGTGTGAAGGCCGTTGTAAATCACATATGTCAAAAGCAAGGTGCTGTGCTAAAGACGAATGAGTGAGAAAGAGAGCTTGTGTATTCGACAGTATTTGGTGCAATAACTTACATTTATCAAGAAAACTTAGGCAAATAAGTGGACACATATTTGAATCCATAATTTAAATCACACCGAACATCATTATAATAAAAATCGAATAATTCGAAGGCAGGTAACAAGGTGAATCCTACACTTTATTTCGTGAGTTTGATTAGAATAAACAAGAAAAATGATCCACACCTACTACGTGTGGAGTTGTAAGTGTGGAAATGGGCACTTTTAGTGCTTTGCTTTGGACTGAAAAATTTTCTTGTGGGTTTCATGTGTGAAGATTATGTTGTTGTGAAAATGATGAGTAATTTGAGTGGGACGGTTTTTTGAAGCATTAAAACTTGTTGGGAGTTTTTTTTATTTTTTATTTGGGTTTTAATTCATGCTGTTCGTCAGTTATCACGAGTATTTTGCTAGAAAGTTGGTGTGGAAGGTTTTGAATTGTTCGAGCATTGTGGAGAGTAGCTCAGGTTGCGGGAGGATGGTTGTTCTAAAGTGGTAGGTTCCTGGAATTTGGCCGAATCCGGAACCGGGGATTATGCAGATTCCAGTGGTTTCGAGGAGTTCGAAAGAGTAAAATTCGTCCGGAACTTGGCCCTTCGCCTTTGCTGCTTCGATAGCTTTGGGGGGAATCGTTATCTGTTAACGGAGAGTGTGCAGCTTAGTCCACAGGAGTTACACTTTACATCATATCTACGAAAGAATAAATCTAGGGACAAACTTTAGGGAATGCGTACATCGCTCCTTGAATTGTGTTACACTTTATTCCTGGAATGGAGTTGAAAGTTTCTTCTGTCAATTTGGCTCTGTCTTTGAGCGAATTGAGGATTTGAGATTTCTCCGTGATAAACAAATCGTAGGATGGATCTCCGCGTTCGGGTGGGGAGACAACGCAATCCAACGTGGCCTGTTGAAAGGAAACAGAGTAACAGAGGAACTGTTTGAAACGCAAATGCGAGTAAGGATGTTGTCCTGTATTTGACACTATTTCGAATTCTGTGGAACAGAAGGATCTAACCTGCCCTATAACAGTGGGACATAACTTTGATGTGACGCTCTTGATAAGCATTGCAAAGACGTCAGGGTCTATGTTAGTAAACTCTACGTATCCTCCACGTAATCCGCATTCTCCCATATACCCTACGATGGGACTTAGATTATTGTAGACGCGATTCTAAGATATTCTAGAACTGCAGGAAAGAATTTACCTTTGGAAGTGGAGAAGTAGGAAGCAAGTTCCATTTGGTTGTATGGAGGTCCAAGTTCCATCATAACTTGTTTGAACGAGAAGAACTTATTCCCTTGGCCGTAAACGTTGTGTTGATAAACCTGAAGTTTTGGAATTAAGTATAAAGGGAGAAGTTGACTGAGAACAGCGTTAGGACTTACCTCGTCTGCTAGTATAAAGAGACGCTCTTCGTAAGCGAATTTGATGATTTGTTCGATGTTCGCACGAGAGAGCACTTGACCTTCGCAGAAAAACTGGAGTCAGTTCCAATTTTTTAATATTGTATAGGTTGTAAGGTGGGAAATAGCTGAAAGTTGGAGTTACCTGTTGGATTCCCAGGGTTGATGACAACAATGGCTTTAGGGATGCAGACGTTCCTGGAATCCTTAACAGCTCGTTGAAGTTCATTCATGTCCAGTCCCCAAGCGTTGGACTCGTCTAGGTAGTAGCCTATCTTTAGAAAAACACGAGTCATAAAGCTTCCAGTGACTTAGGAACGTTAAGGAGCTTTACTTGGTGAAGTCCGTATATAGTAATTGAAGCTGAGTACAAAGGATACTGTGGAATGGGAACGAGAACGCCGGACTTCTCTTTGGGATTTGATTTGATCGAACTGAACAAGTTTAAAGTGGCCTGAGGGATCACATTTAAATGGAATAGAATTAAACATTGTAATATTTGGCTTTGGGTGGAAAATTATTGTTCAAAACTAACGCGGACTGCATCGGAAGCACCCGCAAACAAAACAATGTTGTCTCTGTGAGATGGGATCCCATCGCGTTTCGAAATGAATTCAGCCGCATGATTTCTTATTAATTGGATTCCATCGGAAGCGCTGTAACTTCCTGCAGGTCGGAAATATTAGAAGTTAGCAAATTTTTACTCGCAAGTTTGACACTTGTCGCCCACCAAAGTCTGAGCTAACCTACGCTGGCTCCTTTGCACGCTTCGAGTATCGCTCGAGCTTTGAATTTGACGTCGTCGGGAAAGTCAACTTTTTCCATTATTTGAGGATACGAGACAAGACACAACACCTGAGGATTCGCCCAAGTTGGATTTACATTGTGAAACTTCATTACGAGGAACTGAATGAGGAGCGTACTTGTCTTATGAAGGTTATCGGACGTTGTCCCATCGCATGAGCGTCTCCTATGTTTGCTTCTATTACTCTGTTGAATGGCTTCTTAGCACCCTGAAAATTAATTATGATTTGCGAGATTTACTCCAGTGTGGGAACTGTATGCAGATTAGTCAACATGCTACCTCCAGCAGTTCCTTCTTAATGGCAAGGGCACCTGCAGTTATGTAATTCCAAATTAGTTTGAAGTACAATTTAAAATATCATATCCATGTGTAAACGTTATAGTTTCTTCTTTCCCTAGCCTTACGGATGGGTATAGGACCTCTGACAGCGTACTGCATAGTCTTGATTCTTGGATTCATTGTTTCTAGAGTCATGACGGGTTTTTTGGAAGACCATCGCTTCCAAGGAACGTTATTACACTCGAATTTTGAAGTGTAAAAGGGAATTTTTCTAGCATGCATAAGTTTCTCCATAATGACCACCTCGTGTTCAAGTTGAAAGCTGCTTCTACGGGGTTAGTGGGATTGAAGATTGGCGATTTGCATCTGATGCTTCAGAGTGTTTGACGTCCTTGGAAACTCTTAGAGAAGTTTAGTTGAAGGTCAAGTCATGTCCCGCTGCAATGACCTAACTTTTGTACAGAGCTATGCTACTAACTTATTTACCTGCATATCTATTCGATATTATAAACGCTGGAGGAAACGGATTCAGATGCATCTCTTGTTGAATTTGGATAATAACTGCGTTGGTTTTGATCTTCATCTTTCGCTGTTTTTCTTCTTGAAGTTTGCAAACTGCATTATTGTCTGTGAACAGAATCCGAAATCCATAGTGTCGATCATCATTAATTATACTATTTTGATTGGTCATGCAAAAGATCAAGGTCCGTGGACAGATTGATCGTACTAAGAAACGCTATTGTTTGTAAATATCTTATCTACTGGGGAAATACATTCAATATAATACCAAACGGCATAACTATTGCAGAGTTAATTCCTTGTTTTGCAATTGACAATCAATAGATTTGACAGCTACTTGTAATGACAGTGACATGTCATATCACAAAATAATCAATCAAACGGCAGTCAGTATCGGCTTGGAATCGAAATTGAGTTTAGTGTTCGAAAGTCGTTCGTAGTGTATACAGACTCATTTGTTGTACCGTTTCAAAATGGTCAAAGTTTTCGTTTCTTTACTCATCCTCGGATGCCTTCATGTCATCTCGGGATCCCCAGTGAATGACTGGAAGTCTTTCAATGGGTGAGAATTTCTAATTTTGATTGTATTAGAGATAAAACTGACGATTTCATGTGTGTTTGAAGGTATCAACTGATTCGGGCATTTGCTGAGAACTTCGATCAGGGAATGGCTTTGGCGGACCTGCAGAAAAGTGACTCCACGCTTGACTTCTGGACAGAACCTTGCGTCAATGGAAACACAGATATCATGGTGGCACCTGAAAAACTTACATCTGTACTTCAATTTCTTAAAAATCAAGGGATCAAGAATTCGATTGCCATTGAAGATGTCGGAAAGTAAGGCAACATTGAAGCATTTTTAAGTTTTCTTATGTTTGAAAGGAATTGAATTGTTGGATTACAATGAGTCTACTTCGTTTTTAGGATTATCAGCAACCAAAAGCGAGTGAAGGAAGTTGGAGTGAAGGCCGAGATGACATGGGCTGACTACAATGATTTGGAAACTGTAGGATATCCTTAGGTTCTTTATTGATGTTTCAGTAGTTAAAGATTTCTTTTAATTACTTCCACAGGTTTACGATTGGTTCAGCACTCTTGCTGCAAATAATTCATACATTGACGTGATTGACATCGGAAAAAGCTTTGAAGGACGAGACGTGAAGGTTGTGAGGATGTCGAAAAACTTGGCTGCCAGAAGACCTGCTATTTTCATCGACTCCGGTAAGCTGTTGTAAACTCGAGACATTTGATCTGATTGAATATTGATGGGGATTGTTTGTTGCAGCTATTCACGCCCGAGAATGGATTTCCCTCGCCACAGTTTCCTACATCATGAACCAACTTGTGAACAATCCGGATGACCACACCCTTCTGGACGATGTCGACTTTTACTTCCTTCCAGTCATAAATCCCGACGGATATGCTTTTACCCACAGTTCAAACCGAATGTGGAGAAAGACACGATCCTTGAATGGAAACTGCATTGGCTGCGATGCGAATCGAAACTTTGATTATGAATGGAACTCTTGCGCAGGATGCAGCAGTGGAACTTGCAGCTCCGAAACTTTCAGAGGTGACTTAATTGGTTGACAATCTATGTGACTAATTATAAAATTTGAGCCAAGAAATGTCTAGCGTGACTTTTTTCATGTCTTTAAGGACAAACGCCATTCTCAGAGTCAGAGACGGAAGCTATGAGGGCGTACATTCAACAGGAGAAGAATGCCGGAGTCAACTTCCAGTCTTACATTTCCGTCCACAGCTACGGACAGGTGAATGTTCTTGTCTTATCAGTAGATTCATTGTTTCTTATTGCATGTGTGGAATATGAATGAGATGATGTGGGTGTGACTACCCAATATGTCCATATTCACGTAAAGTGGAGAGGATGATCACACAGTTCCTCCACACATGCGACAGTCGTTACTGAAAAGGTTTTTGTTAATTGGCAGTACTTCATGCTCCCGTGGGGATACACGAATACTCCACCTCAAGACTACGCAGAATTAGTAGGTTTCTTCTTTGTATATAATGACCTTACTAACTAACTAGCTCCTAGCACGCTTTCTTATATAAAAATATCCTTGGTTGTTATAAATACAAATTCTAATTAGCTTAATGAAATACTCTTTCAGCAAATGGTGGCAGATTATGTGAAAGGAAACATTTCAGCTTTGTACGGTACTCAATATACGACCGGAAGCTCATCCACAACAATCTGTGAGTGCGAATGAAATAGTTATGTGCTGGTTGAACTAATAAGACTGAATTGATGAATGTGTATGAATAGATCCAACTGACGGAACAAGTCAAGATTGGGCATATGGAACTGGGATCTTCAAGTACACCTACACTGCTGAATTACGGGACCAGGGTTCCTACGGGTTCCTTCTTCCTCCTCAGCAGATCATTCCTACGGCAGAAGAAACCTGGGCTGGATTCAAGGTCGTTGCCAAACACATCGTAGGGAAGTAACGGGTTCTTTTGAACGAGTAGACGCGTGATAAACCATTAGACTTCAATTCGAATAAAGGTGAAATGCGATTATAATACGTGAGAATTTGATTTGATTGTGTACGAAGAAATTACATTTGCATGATTGCATGTGAAGTAACAGTTTTGAAACGGAAACACTATGAAATGTGAAAACATGGGTACAATGGGTAGCACACACACACACAATATACTTGATGCCATACTAACTAACGAGATTAACGCTGATTAAAAGTAATTCCACGTTGCACGCATGTAGCATTATCATCGCTGCCGGCAGCTGGACCAAAGGAAACTTAAGGCTTTAAATTATACTTTAGGCCTGCAAGTTTATGAGAGACTCATGTAAGACTTTAAAAACTGAATAGGTATTTCTCAAGGGAAGATTCATGACACCATTGACAGACACCATGGCGTAATTTGGCAATTTGGCTGCATAAAATGTTTGAAAGTTCTCACGACGCATTATTAAATGCTAAATAACGAAAGTGACTTCCTCAAATTGAAGTTCATTTGCGCGTCTAAAACTTTGCAATATTAGCCTTATTTTGTGAGCAGGCAAGAATAAAGTTCCAAGCTGAAAGAAAGGCATTCATTTTATTCTGAAAGGAATGCCTTGTGAGAAATGAATGGGAATGCAGCTTGTAGTTGCTAAGTTAATTGCATATTAGAAGACTGACAGTTGAACTTGAAGTGCAGACTCAGCACAAAACAACACATCACGCCATATAAATTTCGCAGTAAGATTGCAACTGGACACTTCATGCATATTTAGTTTCGTGGTAATAATCGATCAAATTGACTCGCAGTCTATTAATATTGAAAAGCTCACTACACTCTATATATGTAGTAAGTCAGCGCTGTATATCTTTGTGTCCTAGGCTTTGACACAGACTGTTACACAGTAGACTAGACTTTTAGCAAGGCAAGCTCCGGGTTCTATCAAGCATTTCCTAGCACCCACCAAATACATCAGGGGAAGGATCCCTGTGTGTCTGCTGTATAATATTGTCCAGCAGAAAGAAGGCTGTGTCTCTGTATTCTTCTAATACTTCTCACAAACCTGCAGTACACCCTTTCGTCTTCAGCCTGTGCTGAGTTTAGAGTTGAGATAGTGAGGTACAAAAATTAATAGTTTGTGGTTTGTTTAATATTTAACGATGTTTGATACAATTCAAGTTATCGTTAGTAATATTGCGATGCTCGTTTTTCTCGTACCACTGATGCCTTTAGTTCTGACTGGGTTCCTCATTCTACTCCCAGTATATATTGTTCCTTTCCTCGTGTCAAAGTGTGGACCTTTTTTGGCAATCAGTTCATCATTAGTGCCGCAGAGTGCAAGTACTCTTCTCTTTTACAAAAGTAACACAATGAAAGTTGACTCTAATGGGAAGAAGCCTCACAGCTCGTTCTCGTACAGCGTTGTAGCTGGAGAAATATGTTTAGAAAAACTTCGAGATAAAGTTCAAGAAGTTTTGGACATTCGAAATGCTCAAGGAAGTCTTAAATATCCTGGAATGAAACAAATTGTGAAGGACTGGATGGGATTTCCGTTTCTGGAGGATTTAAAAGAATTCGACATATCAAAGCATGTTAAACTATATACAGAACTAGAGGGAGAAGGGCAGAACAAATCAATTGACGAGACTAAATTGGGGGAGATCATATGCAATGTGAGGAAGATTGATTTCGCAGAAAGTGAAGAAGATAAGCCTTCGTGGGAAGTGCTGCTTGTGAAGAATTTTACTCCAGATCTGTCGACGCTGCCGAAGAATATTAAAAAGTCGGTGGAGAGGAAGTATTGTGTTCTGCTATTTCATTGCGGGAATGGAGCTGTCTATGGAAGTCATTGGGATAGAATTTTCATTGATGTATGCGATGAGAGCAGCAGTAACGGTAATGGAAGTATTTCACATCTGACGAATAAAGATTCAGATTTGAGTCAACGAAGAGTGTACGAGCCTTCTTTTATGGATGGGGTTTGGTCTTATGCCAAATACCCTTTTACATTGGCGAAGAAGAAGATTCTTGGATCTGATCGAAGCAGTAAGATGAATAAGAAGAGTCAAAGACAAATTCGATATTTGCATTCGCTGATAAATGCAACGGATGAAGAGTCAAGTCATGAATTCCTTGTTGTCTTCGGGAAGTTGTATGAGTCAGAATACTTCAGGGAAATTGGCGAATCCCTTCATGTAAATGTTCAAAGTGTTATGCTAGCTGCGATTTTGGGCGGCTTGAGAAGATTCATTGACTACTCGTACCTTCATACTCATCGGGACTTCCATGATTTCTTCAAAGTGAGGGTTCCTATTACTCTTGGAAGTGGATTGTAAGTTGACAAGTTATTTACTTGCATAATGTTGTGCCTGGTAAATACATCAATTCTTATGATTGTTTTCTAAAATTGTAGCAAGCTTCTGAATGCCCTGGATTTGC
Source organism: Isotomurus pseudopalustris (assembly GCA_034698685.1). NCBI lineage: Eukaryota > Metazoa > Arthropoda > Collembola > Entomobryomorpha > Isotomidae > Isotomurus > Isotomurus pseudopalustris. Next base: position 18,472 of record JAQGBV010000540.1, read on the forward strand.
CTTTGGCTGAGCCGGATCCATTGATTCGACTTCAGATAATTGACAAGAATGTACAAAACTTATGTCTTGAGGCAAAGGAGATTTGCCCTTATACAAAGTCAAAACCATTTGGCTCATTAACGACTCAAAAGGCTGAGAAAGTCTCAGCAGTTGTTTCAAGTACAATCGCATCTGAAGTTCAACTTAAGCTGCAAGGGAATTTGGTGATTGACAGAATGAGTGAGAATTTCCTTGATGAAGATGCCAGTAAGAATTATTGCTCAATTAAAACCTGCGTTGAATGTTGAAATTTAATGGTCGGTGCTTAATGTGAAATTTTGAATGTGAAATTTTGCAGGCATTGTGTTTAATATGACGAAATACGCTGGGAGAGTGCGGCTAAACTTGATCGTTGACAGGACTCTCATTCCGTATGAAGATGATGGGAAAATTCTGTTTGGCTATGTGGACAAGGAATTTCAAGTGCTGGAGAATCTCGCTGGATTTTGATGTGTGCTGCTTAGAATTATAATACGTGTACAAAATCTGGAACTGGAGGATTTAGAATTTACACAAATAAGACAACACTTTATTAATGAGAGTATTATCATTACTCCCTGTGATCTAAATAATTAAGCGTGAAGCTATAATACAAAGCTTTTAAGTTATTTTAAAGCGATTCTTGTGTCTTTGACTTTCAAACGGGGTAACTTAGACCTTATGATGTCTGAGTAATGTGCTGTGGTCGCCTCAGGATTTGTTTCAAGAGTTGGTCGCTTCACGTGCAAAATAATAGTTTGCAATTCTGGGCAGTTTGTTGCAAGACAGCTGAGTCCTGTCGATGTGATCTGTTTGAATGTTAATTTTAATTAATACTATACGTGTTATTTTAATTGTAATTTTTAGTAATTTTAAATTTGACTTACATCTAAAGGAGATCCAGTGATGCTTAATGATTTCAACTTGGGGTTTCGGAGTCCAAGTTGCATTGTGATGTCAGTCAAGTAATAGTCACCCTGAATAACGAGTACCGTCAATTCTGTCATTTACGTTTAAAAATTATTATTAGAAATATGATTGACAAATATAGTATGATTGTTGTGGATTTCTAATTTTTACCTGGCAAGTCTTGAAAGCTTTTTCTGTGTCCTCCAAATCGTTTGCTGGTTTGCTGCACTCCGGTGAGACCAGAATCCGTTAGATTTTTCACTGTCTTCAACTTTAGTTCAGTTAGTCCAGAGAAATGTTTGATAATTGATTGTACAACCTCATCTGAGACGTCGGTCGAATGGATTTGTAGTTTAGTAAGCCAAGGAGCACATTTGTAGAGATCGGACCACTCGCTGTCAGTCTTGGGACTTCTTCCTCTCAAAGTTAAACTTTTTAAGACACATCGTTCCCAGAGAACATTTGGAGATATGGAAGTCATCCTAAAGGGAACGATGAGTTGTGCCTCAACACTTTTCAAGGTAATTGGGAAGTCCCAAACTAAATCTTCAATATCGGAGAAGTTTAAGGAGATGAGAGGGACCCGAAGGGACTGAATCTCTGGAGAAGAGATGAGAATATTTCTCACGTATTGCTTGAGATTCTGTAGAAATTCTTCAGAGGTTTCCAGCAGAACGTCCGTAGGACTTCGCAGAATGAATGAGAATGTGTGCAAGTCCAATCCGAGATGTCCAACGTTGGAGATGATTTTAAGGAGGTTCATCGGGTTTTGGAAGCTTTCGAATGAGTATTGAATGTGTCTGAGAGATCTTCTGTTTCTGGTGGCTGCGTCTTTCAACATATTTGCGACCCCGTCTTCCAGACTTTTAATTCTCAAGCGAGAGACACTTTCGTCTTTTGTTGATTCGACACCTTTCTGATAGATTTTGAGCGACAGCAGGCGTTTCGTGTGAATGAGGATGAGCATTCCAAAGTCCACGACACTTGCAAGACTCATGTTGACCATTGAGACCGACTTAAGACTGGATGCAGCCCGTTCCAGGGAATCCTTCGTCCAACTCGATTTACTCATTATGAGGGAACACTTTATTAGCTCCAGGCTTTTCAGGCTCTCACACGAGCTTAACCACTTCAGGAAATTCATTTTGGGAATTTCAAAAGCTTGTAGGATGATTGTAGTTACTGATGTAACTAGAAATGAGGACGAGTTTGGAAGGAGTTTGTTGACGAAATATTGCTTGTGGTATCCTTTAGTGGTGTCTGCATCCACACATGGAATGAATGAGCATTTGACGTTTCTCCACTTCACTTCTGTAGACTTGCAGATATTCACTAGAGTGAGGTTGCAAGATTGGAGGCAGAAGGTGGTGCGAGACAGGAAGCTCGCTGTAGATGACAAGGAGGAGTTCCAAGACTTGCATACAAGACGGGAGTTCATGAGACTTTCGTAATCCAAAAAACTACTGAGTTTTTGGAACACCCCAAACTGCAAGAGAAAGAAAGGAGTTAGTGAAGTTCCATCTAATCGAGTTGGAAATTTTATTGGCCTACTGGAAGTTGCTGAAAGCAGCCATTCGTATGGCCGTGCTTGATGACGAGACTGTCGATTTGTTCCTTGAACTTCTCATCAATTAACTCATCCCGAGTGTGGTCCTCCTGACTGGAGATGAAGAGTACTGATGTCTCCTCGTCCACTTCTTCTTCGGGTACTGAGGCTAACTCGTCGTAAGTTTGGAGAAACATTCCATGAAGTTCCGTTCGAGAGACAGCTGAAACATTATTGTTTGGCTTTAGCATAATGGACTATTTGGAATGTTTAGTGTGAATGAGTCTATGGAAATTACAAGAAGATGGATTATTTGCAGAAGGATGATCATGGGTAACATCTGTTCCACACTTGAGACTACTGCTGGCTGCGATTGGTGAAGGACAGTTATTCCTTCCTGTGCCGTAGCATGTCCAGAACGGATTTGATTGAATATGCGGAATCTGGTTCATCCATCCGTTGCCGTTCATTTTGCAGCATATAACGTATTGTCCACAATTAATTGGATCTCGAATTTTGGACAGCGAATTTTGATGTGAAACAAGACAGTTCATAAATGTAAAAAAGTCAGAGAAAAAAGAACTCATCTATGAATCGCAGCAGAAGTTAACAAAGAACCTCCTTCTATAGTAACATGTGCAATTCCTTACCGCATCTGATTAAAAGTAGTTTGTTTTTTTGCGTCATTCTATAATCTTCGATAAGCTATGCCGTTCTCACCGCGATCCCAAGTTATTGAGAGTTACAATGACAAGCACGCTTAAAAGTGGTACAGTATCATATTACTACACAATAATTTCTTACAGAATCGAATTCGATCAAGTCCTACAATGTAAGGGACATATATATTTTATCTGTCAATTGTTGATCAGGAAATACATGTTATCGTTAATTATGTGATTGTGAAGTTTTATATAACTCCAGACTAGGCTTCGAAGTAAATTGTTCGTAACCTGTAATTGCAATTGTAATCAAAACCTGTTTGAATAATTCATGTAAAGTTCGCATGTCTCACAAATAGGAAAAAATTGGAATATACAGTTGACAGTGTTGGATGGAAGCATACGTTAGTTTACAATGAAAACACAGCCGTTGCTACACATAACAGTTTTGTCTTTGCTCTCTTGCATTTGTAGTGCTTCACTTCGTTTATCAAGGAGCGCTGGCTTTGCGAAGTGCGAGCAATATGAGTGCCCAGGTAATTGGATCTCTGGACACTGACTCAGATTACGGAAACGAATATTCTTGGGGCTGTTTCTGCACTTCCAATAAATCCAAATCCAATTGCTTAAAGCTATTCGAACCTATGGAAGCTGTACTTTCTGAGCTCTTCCGGGAAACTTCAATCCTTGGATTTCAGTATGTTGGCCAAAAGGGTCGCCACACGGTTCAAAGGTATTCTATTTTGATATTCTCTCGAGTATGAAGTAGCTTCATCTGTGGCTGAGTACTGATTACGTGTATTTGGCAGGGCATTTTGGATTTGCATCATTCTTGGGGTGACTTTATTCTCAGCATATCTTATCCGGATTGGTGTGGTAGAACCTCTTCTGGGCAATCCTATTGTGATTACTTTCCATTCATCAGAAGTAACAGTCAATCAGATTCTTTTCCCAGCATTTTCAATTTGCAGCAATAGTCTGGCAAAGAAGACGGAAATTGAGAAATTGCAGAGGTTTGTGAATGAAATGGGGTACAGAAATGTATGCAATCCGGATATTTTATGTTATAGAGTGTTGATTGAGTACCTTGACTATGTGGAGAGCAACAGGACGGCCGAATATCTGGAGAAATTCGGTAGGGTGCCAAGTGTAGGCGTGGAAGTGTTGAAGACATCGTCGAGTATTTGTACGCAGCTTCAATTATTCTCGAAAATGAGTGGCTTCGTTGGAAATACCGATTATCTGGCGGAAATAATGAACCATGGAGCTGCTATGATTTTGAACTCAAGTGATCACGGATCAAATAATCATGTCGGTTCCTTAAAACACTTTCGTGAATTTGTGGTACAGGGCTTAGTGAAAGTGAGTGCTGATAATAATAATATCAATTCAGAAACAGGTGCTTAATTAATTCTGTATCGTTTACCCAGATTATTCCGAGCTGTTCGGATTTAATTCTTCGATGCATGTGGAGGAACAAAAAAGTGTCATGTCAGGAATTGTTTACTCCTATTGAAACTAATCCAGGAGCCTGTTGTGTAAGCTTAAAACTTATAATGAAATGCCCTCAGTTGAGAAGTGAGATAAGACGCAAGGGTGATGATTTTACAATTCGATTTGGAGGTCCTAACTTCGATATTCAGAAAAGTCTAGCTGGCAGTGCCTCATAATGGCTGAGTGAAGATAGTGATGAAGTATATAAGAAGTAATTTGTTGCTTTAGATGTGAGTTAGGATTTTGTACGAGAAAAACGATAACCATTGTGCAGAAGAACACATTGTGCAAGATTCTGGACAATCTGCGTAGGGACACGAAAAAATACTATTGTATAGAGATTGAGATAGGACATTCATTTTCACATTTCGCAAGCAAGCTGTAATCTTGTCTCAAATAAGTATTTGAAAAAATAAACTTCATCTAGTTTCTCACATACTCTAGGGTACTGCATGACACTGTCGTGTCCCAGTTCACATTGTCTAAAGTCATTCTATTGTTGCGGCTTCTTATTTATTTGCTTATAAGGTTCATCTGAAATGCCATTATGGTTATTGGGCTTTATTTTTGCAGACGTTTAACATGGTACCAGAAATTGTGATGCGAGAAAACAGGTGCCAATTTTAGCTAAAGATAGCCCAAAACTGATCTCCTGCTTCAACTAAAGTAAAACTAATTTACAGTAAAAACCTCCGTGTAAGCAGTTTTGACAGACGTTTGAACGACTCAGTTGTGGAGGCGTGGAGAAGCTGGGATATAGATAAAAATTTACTTAATCCTTCTGCCGATTCGGGGAACAAATTGGAGTATCCACTGCGTCAGTTGAAGGCTGGGGTTCGAAACGGGCTATCCATCCTCGTGAACCCGATGTTGTCGGAGTACAGCTGTGCTCGAGGAAATGGACGCGGATTTCGGGTGATGAAAAGTTTTTAATGAGTCTGATTATTATACCGATTGAAGTAACCAACTAAAGATGGTTATTGCACAGGTACAAGTACATTCTCCATTATCGTTTCATCAAATGCAAAGTTTTGGAAGCGGCGTTGGACCAAATGAAGAGGTATTCATGGGAGTCGCAGCACAAATAACCACAGCGGACCCCAAAGAAATTAAGAGCTACAGTTTCGTAAGCGGGCAGCAATTCACACTCGCATTTGTATTATAATAGTAAAATCGTTTAAATTTGCAGAAAAAGCGGCAGTGCTACTTTCTTGGTGAAAAAAAACTAAAAGCGTTTAAATTCTATCGAAAGGAAAACTGCATTCATGAATGCATTGCAGAAGAAACTTGGGCTCGATGTGGATGTATTAGGATCATTCAACCAAGTAGAAAGGGAAATTAAGTTTGAATAATTATTAAAGTGCCTAGCTAACTGATTGGTGTTTTTTCGTGTTTCAAAAGATACAGGAAACCGAACTTATTGCGTGTCAAACAGAATGTTTAGTTGTGTTTTGAAGAATGAGGATGATATGAGGAGGACAGGGATTCAACACAAGTGCAAGGCTTGTTTGCCTTCCTGCACACAATTAGATTACACGTCAGGCGTTAGTAAAATGCCAATGCGGGATGACGTGGGACTCTGGAAGAAAGATTCCAATGGAGTTGATGAGATTTGGTAAAGTACTCACATTGTCAATTGTTGCAGGGAATTTATAGGATGAAAGTTGTTACGTTCAAATGTTTTTGTACTTGTGGTGCAGGGCAAACGAAAGCGTGTCAATCATTCATGTATTTTTCACATCAGATTTTGTCGAAACTCGAGTGAGGAAAAGTCTGTCTGGAGGATTTAAGAAGATTGTAGGTTAGTGTTAAAAATAGCTGCATGGCTCTTCGGTTCGATGTTTCTAATGAGAATGTTCTGGTTGCAGCTGACACTGGAGGATTGCTCGGGTTCTCAATTGGTTTCAGCCTCATCACTTTAGCGGAGCCGTTGTATTTTTTCACACTTCGATATTACTTTGCACAGACAGCGAAGGCTGATCGTAAATATTAGTGAAAATAACCTTCTCGTTGATTCCGCTGATACTTTATATCATATATGGATTATAGTTTTTAAAGGGAATAAAAATAAAATAAATAGCCTTCTAATTTGTTCTTATAGTTAATATATAGACGAATTGAACGCGGTTTGTTTATAGCCTTACGTAAGCATGGATTAACTGTAAGCAGAATTAAGTTTGGATAAAAAAGGAATTAGAACAACTGACACATACCTGTTCCTCAACTGCTACCCTTTACAGTTAGCACACTTGCATATGTACGTTTCATTCTCACAATGAGCGGAATATCGCTTTATGAGATATTGTGGTCTTATCTTATTCTTCCGTTATATGCTGCTGAGAAGTTAATACTTCTAGTAATTCTTCATAGATTCCATCGAGTTATTAGCTAGTTAGTAGTGGACACTTATAGCAACAACTTATAACTTATGACGTAACTTTTAAGTTTTACGTCCCCGTGGAAGTTCGCTGACGACGTAAAATTTTAATTTTAAGTAACCGACGTAACTCAGTTACGTCAACGTCAGACTTA
>JAQGBV010000541.1:0-25627 GCA_034698685.1 Isotomurus pseudopalustris
CGTATCTTTGAGTATTTAGCGGTGGCAGCTTCTTTGATGCATCCTTATTCGCGTATCTTTGAGTATTTTGCGGTGGCAGCCTCTTTGATGCGTCGTTATTCGAGTATCTTTGAGTATTTAGCGGTGGCAGCTTCTTTGATGCGTCGTTATTCGCGTATCTTTGAGTATTTGGCGGTGGCAGCTTCTTTGATGCATCGTTATTCGCGTACCTTTGAGTATTTAGTGGTGGAAGCTTCTTTGATACGTCGCTATTCGCGTATCTTTGAGTACTTTGTGCTGGTAACTTCCTTGGTGCGTCGTTATTCGCGTATTTTTTGGTACTTTGAGGTGGCAGCTTCTTGGATGAGTCGTTATTTGCGTACCTTTGAGTATTTTGCGGCAGCAGCTTCCTTGGCACGTTGTTATTTAAACCTGATTTTGTTTTAGATAAGGACTGATGTTTTGAAACATTGTTATTCAAGTCTGATTTTGTTTTAGATAAGGACTGATGTTTTGAAACATTGTTATTAACAATTACTGGGGCAATGCGCATAGGATCCCTAGACAAATTTCTATTCGCGTCTGTCAGAGTCTTAACCAGGGAATCCTTACTTGAAACATTGTTATTCGTGTCTGTTAAAGTCTTAACCAGGGAATCCTTACTTGAAACATTGTTATTCGTGTCTGTTAAAGTCTTAACCAGGGAATCCTTACTTGAAACATAGCTACCTGCGTCTGTCAGAGTCCTGACCAGGGAATCCTTACTTGAAAAATTGCTACTTGCGTCCGTCAGAGTCTTTACCAGGGAATCCTTACTTGAAGCACTGTTGTTTATGCCTACTTGGGACGTTTGGGTCTTCACACTAAACTTGGCCACCTTTTGTGTAGTTATAACAGGCTTAACTCGACTCAGCCTTTCAGCTAGCATTTGATTTTGCTTCTTGAGGGTTAGTCTCTTTTCTCTTTCTCGTCTCTGGAGCTCCGCTTTATCTGGTCGTTTGATCATGCCTTGCTCCAACTTTGGCTTTCTTTCTGCAATGTGTCGCAACCTCTCTAGCTGAATTCGGTTCTGCATTTCAAGTTCCTTTAACAACTCCTGCTTTTCTTTCTTCTTCGATAGCTCTTTGACTCTCGCTGTCTCTTCAATCTTCGCCTTCTGTGCAGGTCCTGACCAAGTGCAAACTTTCGGTTTAGCATTTTCAACCCTCTCTATGTGTTCATAGAAGTTATCTTCCCACCGAGGATCAAGAAGAACATCCCGGTTGATTGGTAGGAGCTTCGACTTGTGAACGTTCGCCTCAGCTTCAGCTTTCCGTTGGTTCTGGATAATTCTCATTTCGCGGAAGTTTTTCGGAGCCCGAAAGAAGTACGAAGGTTTCCTGGGAAGGAAAGTATCCCTTGTAAGCAGCCCATTTTTATCTTTCTTGAGATTCACTGTTATTCCCCGCATCAACGGCGGTAAAGGATTGTTATTCTCATCGTTTTCGTCATCAGTATCAGTACTGAATATAAGCACCGCTTTCTCTGTGAATAAGCGTTGGGGTGAGAACACAGGACTTGTAGGTCGAACAAGGTAACTCCTTGTGGGTGGAATTTCTCTCCTGCAACTTCTCAGGCCTCCATCATTCTTGACTGGATAACTCCTCCCACGTGGGGTCCTGCCTCTTCTTACTGCGGTTTTTGGTGTTGCACGCTCGGTTACTGGAATTATGTACGACGGTACCGTCTCAGGATCTGACTCAGAGCTCTCAATCCTCGGTAGAAAATCTACAGGAAACCGAGGCTGCTCCACAGTGAACGTCCCCGGTCGGAGAAGTGGCGGCGGTGATATTGAACGCAAAGAAGTTTGCGTATCAACTGAAGTGCCGAAATCATACTGGTTCGCTTTGTCCTCTTGAGGTATTGGAGGTTCTCCCGCATGTCGATACTTCACAATCACATAGCGACGAGTTGGGCTGTTTATTCTGTGAAATAAAATATCATTTAAATAATAAATAATCGGTTAGATTAGGCATAAATCGGCATAAATCGTCATGTATGTACAATCACTTATAAGAACTACAACACCATGCCACCAATTACCTCCGTGCGCTAAAAATTCTGTTCATTCTCCCAACAACCGTCTCTTTCAGATAATTTTGAAAATGTTGGTCCAACCAATAGACTTTTCTTGATTACTACTACTCTACTAAGTACCCCGACTTATCCTCTTCCTAATTAAGCAACTGACAGCGTTAGTTCGACAGAAGAATTTACAAAAATAAAACTTTAAATATCTGAATCGCCCAAAAGTTACATTCTCTGTTGCTCGCCGATCTCCCTCTGCGAAGATTTTCTCTCCTACTCTTCATCCTCCACCTCCAACTAGGTCATTCGCGCCAAACCTCAAATTCAAAAACACGCTCAATGACTGTACCACGGATACCCCCCCACAAAGCAATTTTAATTAATAAATATTAATTATGCATTGTGTATCTTCCAATCAAACTATTCTCCGCAAATGCATCAAACAGGTTTATCAAATCTGCACGTATGTTGAACCAAGAAATCATTCAATCCCTTTATGCATGATCAATAGATCCTCCAATCATTAAACAAAACAATGTGTGACTGTGTAAAATCTTCCCTAGTTTTCATGAGTTCAATAATTGCAACATTATAATGTTATATACAGATTATATGCGAATTTTAGAGTAGTTTAAAGAAATCGCATCTTGTATTGGAGTGATTCATAGAAGATAGGACGCAGAGACGCTTGCATGCGCATGGAACGGCTGTCTGTCTCAGTCTGACTGTCTCACGTTAGCCTGTAGTGAAGTGAACAAAGTTGAGGCGCAGATTGCTTCCTTCCCTCGTGCAGCCGCCGGTCTTGCAAACAACCGCACAGCAAGAAGACTCGAGTGTCACACGCTCAGTTGTTCTCTCCTCGTCCCCTTCGCAGCATCAAAGGGTTGATTACTCCTGCGAGATTCTGTACACTTCGTCCACTGGTTAGTACCTAATTGCACTTCAGTTTGCAAGACATTAATTAGCAATTCCTCTAATCCCCAAACTTATTTAATCAAAGTACTAAGTGTGTGTTTCGATTTCAGGCCGTCGGTTTTTGAGTTGGGTGTGTGTAGATGTGTATAAGGCCTAAGGTGAAGAAGAGCAGTCAGCAGTCAAGGAATACTTCCGGTGGTTACTGAAAATGTTGCACAAACCGGGTCCGAAACCGATGTTTACGAATACGAACTTCGATATTCCTCCGAATTCTCTTGTGACGTTGTGGAAGAGGAATGGTACGCAGGTTACAGGGTTGTGCTATGCCAATCCGAAGCATTCTTCTGATGTGTCGTCGGTCGAACTGGTTAATGTTATTTATGACCAAACACGACAACCCGATTTACTTGGAAGGCGGGTTGCCTACATGAAGATACACGAGCGAGAAATCTCTGATTGTAAGTGTGTAATTTAAAATTATACGCTACATACTTAAGTAACACAGAGATTCATTCAGTGGGCATAAGCAATTGGAAAACAGCTGATCAGAGCTTTAAAATTAAATCACTTTGTAGCATTAGAATTTCTAATGGTTTTTGGTAATACCTGTAAATGCGTGTTCATTAATAGATTTTTAATTTGTTTTTACAGTGAAGGTTCTAATGAAATCACCAAATGTTGATCGTGTAACACGAAATCCCGTATTGGGCAAACTGGAACGGGTTGTAGAAACTTACGTAATACAAGATCTGGTACAGCTTAATCAGTATGTAAGTAGTTGAGATGGCAGGTTAAGTGTTACTACTAGTTTTTCAAAAAGTATGATAGTAAAATATTGTTGTTGTTTTTATCCTCAAGGTTCATGCTCTGGATTGCTATAAGATAGACAAAATGGCTATGGCGTTGAAAGGAATTAACTTAAGCCGTGACGGAAGTCTCGGATGGATTTGTATTTTGACTGACGCGATGTTACTGGTCTGCATCGACTGCAAAGATAAAAAGCGTGATTCTTCTCATCAAGAGTGGTGGAACATAATTGACGAAGAAATTTTGAGTAATGACAAAATTACCAAGATAGTTTACGATGTGCGTCCTATAATTGATTTTTTGTTCCACCGGTTGAGTCTTGACCTCGTCAGCGTATTTGATGTCCAAGTACGTGTTAAGTGTAAAATTAGAATTCTAAATAGTAGACTATCTATATACATATTTTGTCAAAGCTGAACTAAGAGTGTATTTTTATTTTTTATTTCAGATGATTGATATGGTCCTACGGATGAAGTCAAACGAAATCGCACAACCGCAGCAACCTGAACAAAGTAAGAGGGTTGGAAATACCTCTAAAGTGACATATCGTCCCCAACCGTTGTCTCAGCTTGTTGTAGAAGCCGGACTGGAGGTTTATCCGGAAGAAATAAGTCTGCTGAAAAGTGTAGAAAGTCAAGACTACTCCCTGAGCAACCCCTTAATGGATCGCCCTTTAGTTCAATGTCCCGAGATGAAAGAAGTTGCTCTTTCGTTGCGACTTTTACTTGATCTCCATAAGCATCAAATCGACCTGTTTACGCAGCCGCTACTCAAGTGCGCTCAGTCCCAAATTAATTTTATGAAGAATGGGTGCTTTATGGTCTCATACGAGCAGGCTGTAAGTTATTTCGACTTAAATTACCTAATTTAAAATCTCTATTCCTGACTAACTGCATATGTTCTGTTCTATTAGGTTCAAGGACACAATTACGCTCCACAAGTTATTAATGAGCTCAGAGTAAACATGATCAACTGCCCCCAGCAAAGCTCAGCTTGCCACAATCTTGCTCAAAAGCCACCACAGAAGCAAGAAAATGCCGGAATGTAATTATTTATGACCTCTAAGAACTAAAGAATGTTGGCTTAATGAACTGGATCTGTGCTATATAAATGTGATACACAAATTTGCGATCCTCCAGAAAGTACTGATGTCACCATTGACTATTAGTTTTATTACAGCTATTTAATTTTTATGAATTCCGACTTGTATAGAACTCGATTTAGATACGTCGCCAATGTTTGTCACATGAATTAATGAAATATAAAGTCTTCCGAAAATTCTTCGTGTTTAAAATTTTGTTTATTATGACGTTTAATTCATTCACACATTTTTAGCGTTGCATTGTACAGAGAAGTTCTGTTTTTAAAACTGCATTTATCTACTTTATGATTAAAAGACTAAAAAAGGTTTGACTAAAACTTGACTAAAACTGGTACTCGTAAGATTGATTACTAATTAATCTGTACCTATTTCTTATTTATATTACGCCTGAATTTGTTACCTCTGTTGATTCCACTAGGGCGCACTTCATTTGTTAGTACTGCTTCGCTTTGATTCTTGGTGTCTTGAATTCCATCCAGCAGAGTTGGTCGTGGAGAAGTTGCTTGCTGCATGGGCAGAGGTACTTGATTTTTAGCAAATTGACCAAACTTAGGTTTCTGTTCTGCCTTATCATCTTTCTCCATCTCGTTCATCTGCATTCCCATAGGATCCGTTTTCATATCCATCGAGTTCTTGTCCATTTGCATTGTGTCATTCTTCTCCATTGTGTCGTTCATCTGCATTGTCTGAGAATCCGTCGTCTGCATTTTCATGTCTTTGCTGGGAGCTGATGGAGTTCCCATGCTACCTGGTTGACCCTGTGTCTTTGTATGGTGATTCCCAGATGCAGAGCACTGATAATTCTCGGCACATAAGCATCCTTCTTCGGCGCATTTCCTCATGAATTCCAAAGACTTAATGTAGTCAGAAGGAACAACGGCCTCCATTAGCCTGCATAGCAATAAACCATTGTCTCAGTTTTTGGGAAACTAAATCTCTTATTGCGAGCCGAACTCAATTTGAGTTTCTCCAAAGATTTAAAATGCAGACATGTAGAGAAATACAGTACCTTAGTGCTGGAGGCATTTTGTCAGGATACAAGCAAGTAACTTCACACAGTAATCGCTCAGCGCAAATCTGAGATCCAATGGCTGACAAAATCATGTTAGTCATGTTGGCCATGGTTTCCGTTTCCAATTGAGGAGCAGGGGCTGCAGCTCCATCGACGTCTCGTACTCTTCGAGGTCCGCCAGCAATGTCCGACAGAATATTCAGCTTCCAAACAAGAGCTGCTTTAACTGCCAACACAATTATGACTAGCAGGAAGATGGCCACTCCGATTGCGACCATTGGAACTATTAGGTCGCCTGAAATTTCAAACGGGGTAAAGTGAGACAATGAAGAGTTCCAACGAACGATGATGTGTCACTATGTATTGTCATGTGGTGATTTATATATTTCAATACCTTTGATGCCCCAAAGGCCTCCTAAAGGAGTTACAGGAACGTATGGACCACCAAATCCTCCCAGTCCTCCTAAGATTCCTGGGGCAACTCCAGCACCGGCTCCGATGTCGAAGTTGAGTCCGCCTCCGGCTCCGGCTCCTCCAAAACCTGGAAAAAATGGTAGACCAGGTGCTCCGATGTCTCCTGGAATGGGGCCTCCGTATCCGGGTAATGATGGGTAAGCCATCTTTACTGGAAATCGAATTCAACCACATTAAACAAAATTACGAGACATCTCCGCACTGCTTACAATCTTTAAATTGATTTTGAAACTCCAATACTTATCTAATAGTTTGACTCACCTTTTAGCCTTGGGTGAGAGCTTGAGCTTAGCCGTTTTTAACCTTTTCACGTACTGCAAGTGGACTTGATGAAGATTACAGTGGAATCTGACTGAACCGAGGAATATACACGGAAGGTCCTTTTATAGACTTGGTCTTACTTTCCTCACCAAACTGATAGGCCACATAGAAACGAAGCTATCTTGGACATTCTTAGTTACCATCCATGCAGTAAACCTGCTTATGCATTCTCAAGAACAGCCATCATCATTCCCAGAAACTACCCTATGCAAATTAACGTATGAATGTGACTGCTCCTTCCTTTCACTTAAAAGCTACGTTAACAAGGAATCAAATTTAAATATACTGCACTCTTTATTCCCCTTCCAAACAAAATATAGAAGTTGAGCAGATATGCAAACGAGTAAGGGAATCCTTAAAGATTAACAACGAACACGTATCTTTGTTGGTGGAGATGGAATAGCTACAAACACCGGAGGAATAATATATAATATCATTTGGCTTCGTTTACATTCTTACAGAGTCCTCCTTGCATCAATAAAAAGCTATGTCATACAATATTATTATTATTACATTATTTCATACATATAATATATTATGTCTTTATGTCTATATGTATACTCATGAAACTGTCAAACGCATCAAGTACAATTTTACTTCGATTCACGAAAAACTGCCAGAATCTAATTATGCTATTTAAGTAACCATTTAAAACATTTCGACTCAAATTAAATAAAATTACGATGAATTAAACATTTCTTAAACCATATTCATGTTTAAGTCACTATTTGTAACATAGACTTAATTAGAACTTAGCGACTGTTGTACTTCTGCTTCCCATCGCATAGCTCATGCTACTTGCGGGTCTTAAACTTGGCCAGCGGATTCCATGATGCTTTCCACTTCGCTTCTTTCTGTGATGGTCAGACTCCGATCGCATATCGTCAGAAACCCAATCAGGCAAAAGAGTATTCTCCGAGTAGTTGGACCTTTTGAGGCCTGGATTCATTTCTGGAACTTCCCCAGGAGAATAAACATTCGTTGTACTAGTAGCTCTTTGTAGAGAAAGTCTGAGTGGTTTCGACGGGGGCGGAGGCTTACTGGCAGCCTTCTTTGCTTTGGATTCTGAAGATCGCTTCTTAAAATATCCATTTTCTGTTCCGTGTTTATTCGAATCCATCGAACAAACAGACCGTGAGTCTGAAGTCGTTGCTCGTCTGAAAGTCTCCCATAAACGAGTTTTTAAAGCTTGCTTCGTCTCACAGTTCCTATAGAAATGTACAACAAATCATTCATCATCTTAATGTAACTACATCTCTCATCTGTAAATCTTTTAAACTTTATGTGCAGTACCTTGAAGAAGCAACACTAGGAGGGCGATTAGGACTATTAGAGCGATTTTGGGAACATTTATTCTTATTCGTTCCAGGAGCTGGCTCAGCTACAATTGTTTTGTGATTTCCTTTTTGAAATACCGTCACAGCATTTGACCCAATCGCTTCTTTCTGATGAACCAATTCCGTCACCTGTAAATATCGCACATTAAATCAATCGATGACTATCTTCCATTAGTCACAGGGCGTTCAGGATTTCTCCCGTTGTTTCAATTGATCAATCTTACCTGTTCTTCCAAGTATGAGATCCTGTGCTTGAGTCTCACAGACTCTGTCCTCAAATTATCTCTCTCCTTAGTAAGCTTGTCGTTGTCGATTTTAAATCTCTCTGACTCATCAAATTCCTTCTGCACCTTTTGCCACAGCGTGTGAATCTCTCGCTTCTCTGCAGTAACTTGCTCCAGTTTCGCTGTTACCAACGCAAGCTCTTCTCTGAGGTTCTGTAACATTTAATCAAAATTCATTTCATGAAACTGATATCTGTGTACTTCGCGTTACAGTTCACCTAAATATTCTACAGGTCATACACAGCCTTGTTATTTTCTTTCAGCAAATTTATTCAGCAACACTTTAACAGAAGACTAAAGAACCTAAAAGTTCCTCTTTTCATTCACAATATCACAATATTGCACTGACAAAACTCTCATCTCGTTTTTTCATTTTAAAACCCACACGAGTTGAACATTAAAGTCAAATTACGGTCTATTTTGTTGCACTTTATGTGCCCCTCTACTCATATATTCGAAAACTGTTTAACCACAAAACAACGAGCTATAATCCGCATCTCACACGAATGATCTCTCGCATGGTAAGAACAATAGGGGACTAATGGATAGCAAGCAAACAATAAAATCGGTTGGTATATTTTATGAACTTTTCGCATCATGACTGACTCCTTTTATCGCTTAGGAATCGATAAAAACGCCTACAGGAGAGAAATCTTGGACGCAAGTGGGAAAGCCTTTGAACTTGATTGACACAGATCAATTCTGACACAAGAAATGTCTCACAAAGAGCCTAAGATAACATTGCCTTCCACGCACATACAAACTCATCTTCATCGTCCATACATCATTTCTCTTTCTCACACATCCATAAGCCAACAATGAGAGACTCATGAAAACATTTTATTATTTTTATTACTCTCCCTAAGTCCACTGTGAGTGAGTGAGTTTCATGATCATAAAGACGAGAGTTATTCAAACTCTTTTAAAAAACTGGAGCACGTCTCATCTCATCTACCTCTCTATTGTTCTTTCTGTCTTCCTTCTTCTTAAGCTCTTCCTTCATTCAATCATTCATCATCCTAACTTTTAAATCACAAGTGTCTGCAGCTTTCCGTCTATTCATTTGCTGAACACGATTACACATTGCACTTCACTTTTACACTACAAACTCCAAACATCTTCGTATGATTTTCGTCGTAGTGTTTCTCTTGTGTAAACCTCTGCTAATTGGGTCTGACTGATTTTTATTAAACGTATTGCGAATGTATCTCAATGTATTCATTATACTCACATGGAGTTCTCGATTTGGAGCTCGAGGAGGGGGTGGGGGCGGTGGTGCTCTCATAACTACAATTCGTAGTGGATGGGCACCAATATCCATGTCAGGTCCGATTTCATCTGCCTGATTGTCATCGTCCGACCAGAATTCTTCTATGCGGTTGACTCCCTTAGATATCACCATTGTACCATTGATCTCCACGATTCTTAAGTCAAAAGAACACCAACATTTCACGTATTGAACATTTATCAATAAAAATTCACGGGAATTTACCTATCCCCTCGTTTAAGGGTTCTCATGTCATCTCTAGTCCAGGTGACATAAGTTCCTGTTCGATCCTCTCGCTTTCCCACAGTGAACGACGCGTCGTTGGCGTCATAAACCACTTCAAACGAGTGCATGGCCACGCACATGTTGAGAGGTAGAGACCTACAGACACACACAGACATTTGTTAGCCTTATGAACATCAAATACCTTCTAAGCAATTAATTCTCATCTCCAAAAGCAATAACTCTTTCAACTTAGACTCTTTATCTTATCCAAAACCTATTAAAATCTCGTTCTATAAATCAACTTCTGTGGGATAGTCGACTAACAACTTAGGTAGGTGTTTTAATAATTCATTGCATAAAATAAACGAAAGGAAATGTCACACGAGCCTAAAGAACCTAAGGAGGAGATTCCAAGGCACACTTTGTGCGTATCACCCATCCGGGTTTAGTACTTGCAAGAATCTTATCAAGCCACATCCCCTGAAAATTTTGCAATTCTCGGTTTTCTAAAATTATGCTAAAATCACGCAATTTTTATGTCTGAGATATATTTTCTCGCTCCTGTTTGTAATTATCATAACTTCCGATTTCCTTCACAGTAGTCACACGTCCTAACGCGACTGCTTACGTAACTTTGTTAATTAATTTAATAATGCCTATCCCTATTAATTCATTCATTGTATGCAAAATTTCGAATAGTAGTGGCTACTTAAGTTGAGCAAAGCGATTCGGGTTGGGCAAGTTAAATAGTTTCTGAAAGCCAAGAGAGACATACATGCACACACACCCAAGAAGAAGATGAATAAACAGAAAAAAATGATTTTTCACTCTTTGCTCATGGCACAGGTGAATTCCTTATATGCCAAAAGATTACCTGAACTTTATGCAGAAGCAATTACGCCAAAACAAATGAATCGGGAATAGTTTGAAAGTCTAATGGGATGTAAAAGGTGTAGTGAGTCTCCCTCATCTACTGCCAGAAGTGTTTGAAAAGAGAATAATTAAAATGGTAATTTACCAAAGTACAAAACCCACCCTGCCGGTTTTCCTTGCCAAAATTAAGGTGAAAAATCACGTAGAATTTATACTCACTCAATCAAGACCGCCGGAGAATTTATTGCAACCATTACAATTGTATGAGCATCTCTGCTTGCCTTTAGATTTATAATTCCCTTGTTTTACGATCGTGAAAAAAGCACATCATATTATTGTATTCGAACGAGATCTCCATTGGCACACCAAACCAACTAATTGTGAGTTGTAAGGTTGAAGACGTAGAGGAACACTACAGAAATCATTGGATTAAGACAGACAGACAATGGAAAGATAGCGATAGATAAGAATAATCAACCACCACACCGTCAATCGTAGAAAAAGAGTCTTAATAGAAAGCCCATAAAGTGTGTTATGCACGTATAATCCCTTTTATGAATTCAAATTGGCTAATTTATTTCGATATCAGAAGCAAATCAACATTTATGAGAGTCGAGAGTGATTTCTTACGTGAAGAGAGAGTTTTCTGTGCGCTTCTGGAAAGCATCGTTGTCATCAAGAATTGTATGGAGATTTCTTCGTTCTTCTTGCAAATTCATAAGATTAAGTTCTTCTCGTTCCAACTCGTATTCAAGTTCAGCTTGTTGGATTCTCACGTCAATATTACTGCAAAAAAGACACATATACAAAATACAAACGTGATGCTATTTTATTAGTCACTCATCCTGTTGCCTAAGGAAAAAAAGCATGAAATTCGCTCTGACTAAAGTCGTCGGAGGAAAAGAAGGCTCATTTCTTCGTTTTACGTGAAGTTCGAGTGATTCACTCCCTATAAAGACGAGTCACGTACTTAAGATCTGGATGAAGATGAGCTCGTAGACTTGTGTCTTGTTGATCCTGCGATTTGCTAAGCTGGTTGGACTTGCTATTTGACTGCGGATGCGAGTCTTTCTGGATGACAAACCATCCTTGAGATTCTTAAGTAGTTCGTTTATCCCGTGTTATGTGTCTTATGGAAGCGTAGTAAAGAACTATGACACATCCACTACAATATTGGTTACACACCAGTCCAAACAGAAATTTGGGAATTACTCGTTCGTTCCTACTAAAGTTTACGGCAGAGAAAATGGTATTAAGCTGAATATCATTTAATTTAATAAAGATCTCTTCGCTTTTTGCTAAAAAACGAGCGGAACATGATCACACACAAAATGAGTTTAGCTAAATTGAAAACTGTCAGGAAGTATAGTACGGATAATTTACTACAGTTAGTCTCTACAACTTATTGCTAGTTCTTACTCTTCTTAGTTCCCACAATCTTATATCTTCGTTTATTGCGTCTATAATTTATGACACAAATGGCATTCTCACAACTAAAGCGTTCACACAACCAACTAATTTAAATTGAACAGTTGACATTCCTGAGAGGACTCAAGGGTGAATCGAATTTTCAATTGAATTAGTGACATTGTCGCTACACAAAATTACTGCTTGATCTCGCTTACTCATAATTCTCATTCGTTACAATAACTAATTAATAATTACAAAGAAATGTTTACAGCCAGAGCTCATCTCAAGTATCAAGTACGGTTGATACAGTCCACGAACGCGTGTCTAATTTCGCTCCATTATCAAACGCTGACATTGTCAACCAACTTGACAATTCTTATCTATTCCTCTGTGGCTAATGATCCCTTGTAGAATATAAATGTCTCAAATCTAACACCAAAAGCCAAACGAGACAGGACAATCAACAATGTGACGTGTTCAAATAAAGAAAAATACTTTCATCTATCAAAATGCACCTCTCGATATGCAAAGATAAACACACTCATAAGATCTTTGAAGATTTTTACACAATGTGTGAAGATGATTTCCTCTTGAAACAGCCTTCTTAGAACCTGACCCAGTACACTACCTCTTCCACTAAAAATAGCAAACATTATGTACTTCTATTCAATCGTCTTATGCATCATTAGTTTTTTTGCATCCTTCTGGACAAAAGATTCGGCTTATTCATCACCTCAAAATAAGTATCATTTTCTCTTTTATTTCCCCTCCACATTTCACTTTCCCTATCTAAACAACAAAGCAAATAATCTATAATTCTATAAATAATACGACTCTAATCCCACGTAAAGAGGAATTCATTCTGTCCTACTTCTCTTCACTTCTTACAAACACTTAGAGTCTCACTATACTACTAACACACACAAATCTTGGCAAAAATGAAGCAGTCAGCA
Source organism: Isotomurus pseudopalustris (assembly GCA_034698685.1). Taxonomy (NCBI): domain Eukaryota; kingdom Metazoa; phylum Arthropoda; class Collembola; order Entomobryomorpha; family Isotomidae; genus Isotomurus; species Isotomurus pseudopalustris. The sequence continues at coordinate 13,027 of JAQGBV010000541.1, forward strand.
TGCAACAGAGAGGTGCTACTACAGAAAAGTTATTATTCAATCCTCTTCACTAAGCATTTCTAAACCTCTCGCGCAATTTACTTGAGAGATTTGTCAAGACGGTAGAAACCATTATAATTTAGAAGTGATTATACACGAAGCCTGCCAAGAAGCTGTGGGTTTTATTTGTCTTCCATGAAGAAGATGAGACAGCATTAAATGGTGTAACAGCACCAACGTCGTGTGGATGTCACAATATAAGCCTAATTAAACAATCCTTCGTATGATAATCCAATCGGTCATTATTAATGAGAAAGTTTTCTTGACTTATCTCACTCCCATTCTCTCACTAAAGAAACGGATACTGATTTGCATATTGATAAACTAATGACAGTTCAGTTATTTTTGCTACCACCAACGAGTAAGATGACGCGTCATATCACATTAATTATTTCCTACTCCGAAGACAGATGAGATTATAAATTCCTTAATGATTATTTGATGAAGGAGAGTAATTAAAAATCCACTCCCTAAGTGAGAATCAAAGAACCTACCTGTGTGTGCTTAGCTCCTGGGCTAATGCAAAATCTTTTCATGCGATTAATTTCCCAATGTTGAAGTGAAACATAATATGATATCGTGTGTGATGTATTATTCATGCGAAGGAAGAAGAGAATCCAAGTAAAAACGAACAAGTACTATTAACAACTGGATTAGGGAATAGTTATTTTGTTCGTGTCTGCATGCAAAAATCAGTAGCATCTTTCGCCTTCTTTACAGGTAACCAGGAGTTATGAGTTTAACGCATTTTATTACGTGAATTTCAACTTCTCAAACTAAATTGGAAGTGACAGACTGATTCCAATGTGTCAACTCGACCTACCCACACAGAATAATTTGTCATGTCAGACAGTGACGAGGTCTCATAGAACAACATTTCATCACTTCTCTCTGCTTCAATAAACTCGTGACACTTATTTGTCAACCAGATTTTTCAGCTCTTCGTCTACTGGCTACTCCTGTCCTTTCAATTACCAAAGTGTAATAAAATATTTTGCAAAAAGTTGTTTTATAGGAAATAAAACGGTTCAAGGAAGAAAACATTTTTGTTTTTAACGGACAAAGACTCGTGCTTGATGAATAAAAATTTCATTGGAATATCTTTGCATTCCACAATCTAAGCTATTCGCCAATGCAAATAAAAATTCCCCCTGCTTGAAAACCTATAAATGGATTTGTGAATACTTTCATAAGACAAATTCTGCAAACTGCAAAAGGGTGAGCTACGTACGAACAGAATCATTGCTCATTGGTGATGCATATTAAAGAGGAACTCTCGGACTTGTGTCACCACATCTTCGAGTTCGAGTCCTCCAAAAATCACTTCATGGCCTTTTAAAAACAATATTTGTTCTTGTCATACACTTCTGTCATAAGTACGAAGTATGCAAATTAAGCAATCCTTTGCTAGCTTTGATGTCATAACACTTTACTACACATTAACTGCAAGACTTGTTTTACTCCAAATCCCCGTTAGTGCTGAAATAATTCAACCCACAGCTCAACATACTCTTCATATCAATTCTTTCCACTTGATTTCAGGTACCCTTTCGTTTGGGACGCTTTTGAAACCCAATCAATCCTTCTTCTTATCTTTACTCTGATCATTAGTCTATCAATCTCTTTGTTTAAAGAGCAAAACCATACTAATAACATTTCTGACGGCAGGCGTCAATCCAACTTCATGATGAAATCAACAAAAACCTGGTTTGGTGTTTGATTGACTCCGCAGTACTCCGCATACTACACACCAGCTGACTGAATTAGATCAAGGGCTTCACTTCAAAGCATTCCAAAGAGCTACATTGTTCATTTACTAATTGATGCAAGTCCAACAAAATCACAATCAACAATACGATGCTCATTTTATATTTACAGATTAATTAGTTGGCGTTAGCAGGTGCACGAGCCGGTACAACTTGCACTCAACCATCGAACTTTTGGCGTCTAAAGACGAGAGATAAAAATGCAAAAGATGACAAGTGTGGAAAGAGGGAGACTCACTCAGAAGGGTCAAGACGCTCCAAGCGATGGGTGATGCGTTTGATCTCAGCTCGCTTAATCTCCATGTCCTTGTCCAATTGGGCTAGTCTCTCTTCAGCAGCCTTTCTCTCATTCTCCGAGAGGATTCTGAGGGAGACAACTCCAGAGTCTGTCGACGTTATCGAGCCATGTGTCAATTTCCGCTTCGACAGCTTCCTCAACTGGGCTTGAAGGCTGTGATAATAAAGTGCCACAAACATCTCATAACAGTCATTATTGTCTCCAATTCAATTTCATTGTTCCTCATTTCACTTTAGAAAATCCCACTTCAAACTTCTGCCACGCACAAGCAACTACACAGGAACTCGGATTTAACTACCAATTGCTGCTCACTAGACAAGAAAACTACTGAAAGAAAAATTTAATCAACGAATTATGAGCACAAAACACTTGGCATGATTCCGTCCTTCTACACACGAACACAACATTCGACGCGATACTTCATTCAGTCTGAAGCATTGAAGAATGTCTCTGTTCAAAGATTCAAATCATCATTGATTGAGTCACAATCAATACCACGCTCAATTCTGATTGTATCTTCAGAAATCAAGAAGCCTATTTTTACACTCAATTAGTTCCACTGTCACCAAATCAATCTCACTGCACAGTCTTCCCAAAGATTCATTATGACGTGGCCCGGTCTCACTCTCACTTTTACTACAAGCCTTCTTCCTTCTTCCATTGACACACGACACAATATCTACTCACGTTCGTCCTAATGAATCTCTTGGTAAATGTCTTGGAGGCTTTCAAAGAAACTTGTTCTCCGTTCTCTTGCATAATATCTCAAAAGATTAAACACAAGAATTAATAAATTACTGTTAAATTAAAATAAGCCCCTTCAAGTACACACTGAGGACCAGACAGTCGAGATAATTCAAAAAATTCCAATCTAAAATTGTTTTACACTCGACAGGTCTCTCAGTTGTACATTCACTCTTCTGATTTGGTATGATTTAATATCTACCCTCTTCACCAAGTTTTATCAGAGACAAGTGAGACTTAAGCTTCAAAAGTGCAAACTGTTTTTTGGTACATCCCTTAATACTTTTACGTTTTATAAAACCCATTCAGGCATTCACCCAAATGGCTAAATGCAAATCGACACCCCAACACAGTTTTAATGACTGAGTCGGTACTATGTGCCTCTATACTGTGCATCATACCATGTGTGCTGGGAATTGAGGTCTCTCAAGAAAAAATTAAGTAATCTTATGCACTTCTAGCATTAACATAATAACATATCATATCACAGGTTATCAGGAGCGGAAAGATAAACTAATAATGAATAAACTGAAGTCTTAACACGTAAACTAACAATACAGCTATACCACAAAGAATGCAATTATTATGTCCCATCTCAATCGTACACATCAAACATCGTGGCAAGTTGGGATTGTGGATAAACAAATAAACTAATCTTACGTGTGAAACAAAGCTTCCCTTGTGCCTTCTCTCTGTATTATGCAATGTCATTGTGCTCATCAACTTACCATCAACACAGTAGGAATAACATTAAGATACTTTCCTATCTGCAATAAGCACCGTCTCTACATCACAATTCACACACACCCCACAAGAACAGATTAATCATATCATTAATCACTCTTGAATTACTCAATCCCGACTTTTACATCCCAAAGGAAACATTCAAAGCATCACAAACTGCAAGAAAACCAAAGATGACTAATGTACAAACACCTCTCTTTAATTTACTCCTTCCGATTCCATAAAATTCTCCTTTGTAATTAAGCTTTTCCTTAAACCTCCGCTCAACCTATTTTACGTCTTGTAGAGTTCACAGCAAAAAATTACATACAACACCTAAATTCTTCTTTTAGTTCTTTTAGATTTTGTGGCTTGGAAGAAAAATCATTGCAAATTCAAAAACAAATTGCAGGTTGCTCACACAGTCACACATAATAATGAGTTTATTTAATGCGTAAGGAAAGGATGTGGTGAGATTTCCCAGGGAATATATTAATACAAATATTGCATACCTAGATGTCTAAAAATCTCAGCCTCATATGCTACACCTCAGTTTCTAAAAGTATGAATTACCTTATTATGTCAAGATTAAAGGTAATGTCGAAATTATGCATTTTTTAAAACAATTTTTATGTTCGATTCAGGAACAAGATAGAAGTTACAATCATTTACAAGTTCTACAATACCTTCTACATTATGTTCTATCTGATTGTTTTACTACCTGCGATGTTACGTATTATTACATGTTAAGTATTGATTATACCTTTTCTAACTCACTTAAAAGTGTTTTCTGTTTCTCTCATGCGATTAACTATCCATACAGCATTCCCTTATGATTTAAATTGATACTTGAAGGGATTATTTCAAGAACTCTACTCTGCTCATTAACCAAACCCTCTGGGTTGTGTGTGTGTCTAAGCGTGTTTTCTCGAGGGAAACAAGTATTTAGCTTCTAAGCACTCACAGAGTTATAATTGATTAAACACAGTACAAATACATAAATACATAATACTCACGACGAATCGTGAATGGATTATTGAGAGACTTACTTGAGAATAAGATTTTCCTTGTCCTTCAGGCTTTGTCTTAAGAAGTCCATTTCTTTGTGGATTTCTCTTGAGGACCCGTTCGCCACTCCGAGATGTGAAGAATGAAGGGACCTCGCAGTACCCACGAGTCCATTGCGTTTCATCCTTCTGGGAGCTGCAGCAGCTGCAGTCACATTCGCCAAAGACACTTCTATGCTTGCCATCTTGGCCTCCAGTGTCTCAAGTTGCGACATTCTTGTGGGTTCGACAATCACCGAATGAGCCTTCTTTCCGTCTGCAGAGTGAATCGATGGAGCAAGTGCACTCTGGAATTATCATCACACAAAGTCACAAAGTATTCTCATTAAATCGCACATTATCATCGCACCAATTGTTTTCCAGTTGCTTAGATAAACCAACTAACGAGAGCAAAGACTCATTGACATGCTTGAAGATCAGGAATGACCAGCTCTACTTTTTGCTCCATAAAAAGTCACTCCTTGAAGACTTTGAGCATTCTGAGCTGCACCTAACTACTTCACTACTTGGAGCTGTGTAGTTGTCATTTAACAACATTACTGGGATTACAGTGCCAAACTGCCTCACTTTTTTCGTCGCATATTGTTGAATATTAAATGGTCCATGTTAAAAAGCAATCTAATTTTTACACTCAATTACTTCCTATCATTTGACACATGGTGAGTTGCTGCTAGTTGCTGCGGAACTTACACAACACACAATACCCTTCAGAAATGTCCCCAGGAGTTTCGGTTAGTTTATAACTTCGTTACATCAATCAACAACCACATTTCCTCAGTCAAACATCTAACAACTCTCTCAGTGTATCTCACATTATATCATCTCAACGTGTTCTCTTTTAACATAACAGAGCCAATTCTTAGAAACCGGCTACATTCTTCTTGAGATATTCCCAGCCCTGCGTTCATATTGAACGGAAACTCTGTGCAAAACATCTTTGATGGCACACTACCCAAAATCCACAAGAATACTTCTACTAAGCAAGACCACATTAAGATTAACACCCTTGGAGTCGGTAGGATATGATTTGCAGTTTTTTAAAACTTGTCATGAACTCATGCAAATGAAGTAAATACTATTAGACTCCACACAGACTAAAGGCGTTGTTGTATTTTGTATTGCTTCACGACGGTGAAATTGCATTTTGGGGTACTCGCGGTCTCCTAGTCTATCCGACAGTCGGCTTGAACTACGGTTTAATCTCTGCAAGTTCTTCACACACAGGTCCGGTCATTATTTGAATAAGCTCAGTAATAAAAAAAATTAATCATTTCTTCTGTATGAAAATACAACCAAGAATTGCGCTTACAAAGGCCTAACCGATTTTTTAAATGTTTTACTTCGTGACGAAGCTGTAAAGAGTTCTTAGCGCGTATGTGTATAATATTATAGCTTAAAAGAGTAACTGCCAAGGCCTGGAATTAGCTGAGAATAATGACTTTAACTAAACATAAATTAAGAGGTTTTTGCACCAAAATTGTAACAATCTTCCTGCCAGTTTATCCAACATCTTGTATAGAAAGTGTAGGAAAGGGTTTTATACTTCATTGACTAGGAATTCCTTTGAGTTTAACAATACACCAATACACATATTACAAAAGAAGATAGCAGCACTTATTTAGTATCATGAAATCCTATCTACTCCATAAAGAGGATTGAATAATTAGCCCACATTAAATAATCATCTCAAAAGCTGGCAACGATATTTATTCGGTCGTGTTCATTTTGCCCAACTTTCGCTCACGTCTTCTACTGTCCACTTAATTTACATCACTTCTTTACCTTCTACCTCCACTTTATTATTTCCATTGTACTCCAAATCTCAACAATTTACGAGATTATTTCCTATCTTCGTTAACAAACCGTGTAAAAATCGTCTGCCGAGGTAGACAAGCATACCTACGCAGTCATAAGCTTTAGTATTTTTTCCGTTGTACAGTTGTACTGCAGACACCAAATGCCAAGTGGCTATATCTCAAACTCCTTCAACTGCATTTGCACTGATTTGCTCCAATCATAACGCGTTTATTTATTAAGCGACGTGGATTTCATATCTATGCACTCTGTTGTGTTAGTGAATTATTTGTCAGTAATTGTCAGTGAGTTTAGATTAGAAATACGTTGTTTATGATTTTACGAACAATATGGCGACTTCGTTAGAAAATAAACAACATATATATTGTTGCCTAACTGCATCCAGGTAGTCTCGTAGACGTCAAGTTGTGTTTAGGAATAATAATGAGCCTACTTAACTATCCAAACTGCACCCACCAAACAATGCATGAAAGCTTTCCCTCTCCCCTTAAATTACTACTTTCTGAGTTTTATTCCGATTAAGATAACGAATTGTCATCATTGTCACCAACGGGAAGGTTTGTGTAAATGAAATACCTGCAAGATAATAATAATGTGCATTGAATCACCTAGGCTTCTGTAATTCTTAAGTGACCCCAATAAATGTCATAGTTATATGGACACACAAAGTGTGAATGAATGATATGTGACAAAAACTGAGTTACGCAAGTTTTGTCTGACAAAGTTAGAAATGAAAAGTGTTCGTTTAAATCTCAAATCACAAATGGAAAGAATGCTAAGTTCTCAATGGATTTCTTGCGTCGTGCTGTTAGAGGTGCTTGCCTCAGTCATTATGTGTGTGCAGACAAAAACACTTGTTTTCAGCGTATTATGCAATATAGGGAATTTGAATACAATGACAATAGAAGATTCATAAGCAAGAGAGAGAGACATGAGGTGAATTCAAACTCATGTAGGGAATTCTTGGCAAATCGAAAGCTTTTCGCTACTGTTCAGACTGTTCAGGCTGTACACTGTACATCATTGTGTATTAATATGAAGTGTAAAATCATGTATGCACCTGATAGTTGATGTAATCCGCAATCACACAAGTATAATTTGACAGAAGGAATATAAATAACTCACTTTAATATGGTAAGCCTCACTTTCACAATGATTTCTCGTATATGAAGTTAGTTTTAAACAGGTTTAAGATGTCACTACAAATAGCAAACAGATTTAAAAATTTTGGTAGACAGTCGACACGGAAGAAGGAATGCTGACTCATTTGACCATTTTAAAGAAGGCTAGTCTACTCGCTCATCGCTGTGGGAGATAGTTAATTTGATTATGGAAAGGAAGCTACACACACGGCACAGATGAGGAAATTTATTTCTTCGCGATAAAAGGAGACTAACCAATCTGGCAAATAATCTTTCAGGTTCAAGACCTCCTCTTGAACTTGACTAATCCAACTAATCCACGATTTATTCCAAGTCTTTTGTGACTTAGCACAACAACATTTCTGCATTGTTTCACTCTAACTTCACAGATGAAAAAACTACATTAAAGTGTCAAAACTCCAAAAATGGAAAGAGAAATGGGAGTTCATTGCCAAAAAATAGGGAAACTACAAACTAGTAACTCATAATGCCTGTACAACTCAGTCCACACAGAGTCTGTCTTGCTGAGTTAGTTGGTGAGTAACTTGGCACACTAAATTAAAACCCCATTAAATGTCCACAAAATAAAGAACTCACTTAATTTATTGTGTAATAATGACCAAATTATGCGAAACCATATAAACCTATAAACAGCTATTTTCATTTGCCTGCATAGTCCATCAATCCTTTTTTACTAACTCTATTCCCACCTGAAGCTTAAACCAACGCTACAACAGGTAATAATTAGAAATACAAAGTACCAAAAAAATCATCTGTAGATAAACTTGGTAACACTTTATTCTGTGGCATTACATAGTTCAAGTCGGCCTTTCACACAGTGGCCCAACACACATGTTTTTTGTGAACCTGAACCAAAAACCTTAACACTCACAGCCAATTCAATTTTTGTTGTTCTTCCTTGAGTGTCGAGATTTCCATTTCACGAAATATTGCAAATTATATATATATATATGTTTGTGTGTGTGTGTAAACTTACTCATAAATCTTCAGAAAAGAAATACAATGTATAGACTTGCAATATTACAATTGGCTATTGCTTCGTCAGTATTCGCATTCCTCAAACTCGGAATCGACAACGTTACCAATTACTCGCAGAAATTATCTTGATAATGGCCGTAATCAAGATGCAATCAAATAACGCTTATCATCATTATACAGCTACGAGGCAAGAAAGGCCTTGCCATTCCTCTCATCTACTTTTTCCAACCTTAGCTGATTATTATTTATAGACCCACATCACGCTATATCTAAACACATCAGAAAAAAGAATCCTCAAACCACGCGTGATTTTTGACAGTCATAATTTCACAAATTAAGGATATGGTTGATACTATGTGATCAGAAGTTAGTAGTAATTACAGCACTCCCCATCCCTCACTGTTGACTGTGTTTGTGCGTGAGAACATATCTGATTTTGTATTGATGATGTCTCCAGAATCCTTTTACCGAGCAATCTTTCAAGTTGATCTATATTTTATAATCTATAATCCACATGTGTGTTGTAGAGGCTGCCAGTGATCACGATCCAATAAAAATGTAATAAATAATGCTTTGCTAATTATCGATGGTTATAATAATGCCTACTGCGAACACACAGAGACCAAATTGAATCTAATTGATGATTGATACTGATTATTACATCAAAATTGACCCTGACAGAATTAGGATGAAATTCCTACCCAATTTTTCATTGATTGACTACATATTCCCACACAAAATCTTGTTCTTTTCATATTTACACATTTACACATAATTGCTGAAGCTTTCTGGCTGAAATGCCTCAATATTTTGTGAATTTGCCAAAATATTGCCACACAATGAGCATCGTCAAAGTACACTCATAAACCTATTGACATCCTTTGGTAATTTCTAAACAAATTTTTCAATTTGAGCGATTCTTCTCTATAAAAATTCAATAAATTTGATGATTACGAGTTAAATGTTAAATCGAAAGTTTGAGTCATAAAATTTGACCTATGAGATTTTTGCGTACGCACAAAACTAGAATACCCCAAAACAAATCATGTATAACAATTGAACGCTATCATTAAGAATATTGACAGTCCCATCAAAAGTCAGAAAGCTCTCATCTTTTTGGTTCACCCCAGTTGAATGATTTACAAGAGGAAAGTTGGGTCAAAGGTGGACACAAAAGTAAAATGATGGACAAGGTATTTCACAGACGCCTGTCAGATTTCGTCTTTTAGCTTTAAACTACACAACCCGTATGCACAGCGCCTCCTCATCAAGAAACTTGTTGCACATTATGAATATTCTATTCAAATAAATTCACGAGGAATTCCTTGTTTCACGGATTTCTATCTGCAATCTGCTCTCCTCTACTTGATCGCATATACCTACACATTTCTTCCCTCCTTCCTTAGGGTATTCCTGCCCTGTCATTATATTCTGCATTTTGTACATTACCAGTATTTAAAGAGAAGGCACACACAATCTGAGTTTTTTTTTCATGCGAGTCATGTCGTTATGTCAAATGATTAACATTATACGTTACCCTCCCACCCCGACCAGTGTGAGTATAAAATCTCTCTAGTTCAGCTCTAACTGTCCAACAATATCTCTATATAGGATCCGCCTTTTATGCTACAAAACAAAAAGAACAAATCGCACAGATCACAAGGTAACTTAAAACCCGGCAGAGATTTGTGCATGCAAATCGGCAAACAGTCTACGGAAGACGATGACTATTTCATAGGATATTTCACGTGTACAATTCTTCCAAAATTATTCGAGTCTGTCAGTATCACAATCAAGTTTTAAGAAACGATAAAGCCGTATGTAAAGAGTATTATTATTATTATTACTCGCCCAATTCATACTTACTTAACAGCGAAACACGCAAACTACTATGTACACCGTTGCTACATCATTAATCCCTTGTACTTGTCGAAATTCCCATGATCATTAGGGAAAAACTGATTTTGGCAAAGTTTGAAGTCTCGTCGTCGTAGATCAAGTACAGAAAAAGTGCGAAGAAGGCTAAGAACCTTAAGAAACTAGAAACAACCTCTACTCATCCACACAAGTTGGTACCAATTACCACTAAGCAAATGAAATGGTCTTACAAGTTCAGGGATACAATAAAATAATCCCCTAAATCAAAAGATTCGCAGTCAATTAGAAAAAAATGAGAGAGGAATCATCTGATGAATCAAAGTTTTATTGCAAACTCATATTTCATTATTACTACCGACCAAAATTATTCTGTGGCAGCTAATGACACGTGAAAAAGTTGCTGAAAAGGAGTGTGTGTACACATGAAACACAGTTTTTAAATACCAAGGTGTATCTTAAAGTACAGGTTACAATTTGACTTGAACTTCAAACAATCATTATAACCAAGTGGTTTACATTTTTCATCACTCTTTGATTACTTAAGGGCGTTAGTTTCGACTCAAACCGCAACTTATGTGATTCTTTCCTCTCTCATCATCTTCTGCTTATTCTTCAAGTCATATTGCCGTGAAATAACAATCTACTGTGTTGGTCAGTTTGACTCCAAATCACTGTTATATATTAGACAATCTTTAAACCTCACTCTCTACTTGCTTCGTACTTTGTGCATTATTATTGAGTCACACACATGTGAACTGAACACCAAGAACACAAGAGAATAGAATCACTGAGCTCATTACCTTTGACAAAAAATATTCTAACCATATTTCGCTTCTATCGTTCTATCATGATCTCAATGAGAAAGGTAATTTAGACTGACCACAGAATGAGTCTCACATCTTTACGCAAAGAACGCTGTGAGGAATCATAAAACTTGACTTACATCCGCCACAAAACTTTCTGGTTTGGTAAAAAGAAGGGCCTTGAAATTTCTCTTTTTTAAAATTTGAATGAAATTGAGTACCGATTCCATACAACTACAAACCTAAACCACCTAGCTGATGGTCTTTAGTAAATTCTTTGGCTCAATTTGTGCATTTTTCATTTACCAATCAACATCATCGCAGCTAGTCACTTGGAATAGAAATAATAGTAGTGCTATATACACTTCATAGTTCATATACAAAACTAAAAGTTTAGTTTGTACTGTTCACATCTGGCGATATGTGTTGTTCGACCATGTAAATCAAAATTCCTAATAAATTCATTTTCATTTAAAAAATCTCAGTTCAATGCAAATGAGGCTCTTTAGCGGACACACTACATTAGCAATTTTTCTTTCAAATTATCAACATGAAAGAATTTCATGCTTAAATTGTACATGACTATTTTATAGCGATAAATTATACAGGAGAAGAATCCCCTAAGGGACTCTCAGTAGACGAGTTGGAGAGATGCAATAAGTAATTGCCGATCTTCAGGTATAATACAAATTATTGCCTTTTCAAATCTGGATTGGGACAAATGAGACTCTCATCGCTTTACATACATTTTTCTCTACTCATGTTCCTTCTTCAATGTATTTATTGTGCCTGAAGTAATTGCCAACACTTAAATGCACACAGGTTTCGAAGGATATTGTCGTCATATTAAATGTTACCATCAGTCGCAGGTATTTCATTCGCCTGTCTCATCAAATAAAATCCTTCTTGTCATCCCACAAACTACAAACTACAATAAACCATCGGGTCGAAATTTTGGCAGATAACAAGCACGATGAAATCTCCCCGTATTATTTATCATCCAAGCCACTGCTGCTACAAGTTTGACTCGTGAAATGAATCCATTACATTATCATAACGAGTATTTTCCTCGATTCTAATTGTTGGCTGAGGAGGCTATTGTTGAGTCGGTGGATGTGTCTTCGTCTTAACTCATCGGAGATGATTCACGCCCTCCAAAAGTCATGTCGATTTGTGTGTCGCTTGGCCTGTGTCATGCACTCGAGTGTCTCTTGAGTTCTTATGCAAATAAAGGAAGGGGAACAAGAAGAAGGAGAAGGCTGCAGGTAAATAAACAAAACATCCCCGACATCCAATTACCATTTGATACAATAGAGTATTAAGTTTC
>JAQGBV010000542.1:0-25610 GCA_034698685.1 Isotomurus pseudopalustris
TCGTTCCTGTGGTATGCCAAATAGAAGAAGAAGAATTTGACGGAGCAAATTGAAGGAAGGGAAACTACTTAAACTACAAAGATTCCTCTACATCTCATGTCGCCTCAGGATACTCTTCGTCTGTTGGTAGTTTCCAAAGGCTCTCTCTCCTACTTCCAGTTCTGAGCAACTTTTCCCTTAAAGCATAGCTGTAAGTAGCTTTCTGGAAACGTTGTAACATAATATGAATAGTCTTTGGGTGAAAAAACATAACTCAGCTCAATAACATGAACGCTCATATCTTTATAGCTTCGTTTATTACTTCAAACAATAGTGAACGTGAATGGGTGGTGGTTTCTCGAACAATACGGTAATCACATTGAGGATTAGCCCTAGACTTTTAGAAGCTGATAGTTTCAGTGAGTTGTAGTAGATGATACAGAGAGTACAGCTTGTGAAGTAGTTTTGTCATTCTCTGTACTGCACACAACAGCAGCTCAAAAGGGAAGAGAACCACATCAGGAAATTCCACAGAGTGACTCGCAGCAAGCTCTCAAATAGTGAAGGTAAGAAAAATTGAGAAATCTTGAAAGCATTTCCTCCAGAGATTTGAATCCTACACATAATGGTCTGTGTATCTGATTCTTCGTATGTTGATATTTGTGTACCGTTAGTAATATTGCTTCCGAGAAAGTTAAGTGTGTGAGTCAGTGCAAAAGTATTTTGGCATTTCAAGGTAGGCTTTAATGTATAATGTTATGTTGAAAGTGGATGTTGATCTGTGCGCACAAGGGAACGGAGGTAGAATTCTCAACAAGTCTTATTCTTTGTCGTGTCGTGTCGTGTGTTACATATAATGCCACATATGTTTATGAACGGAAGACGATCTTTTGCTCACCTTCAGTGAAGGTTCTGTAATAACTTGCATTCATAGGTCCCTAGAAAGACATCAATATTAATATTATAGGGATGATGGTGGTGAGGATTGTAAGTGAGTGAAGGGGTTATGTATTCATACTTTTCTGTCTCTGCGAAAAATGATGACGAAACCTATTACGCTAAAGAATAAGAAGGAGGACAATTGAGTCTTTACATTTTGTTGGTATTCGGCCAGAGAGTCTCTTAGATAAGTGTGGAGACAGGACTTTGCATTTTAATCAGAGAAACTATCACACAGATCGCTGACTTTTACGGAACTTCGTTTTACATCAAGTGTACACGGTGCGATATTGGGATTTGGAAAAGCTCAAAAGCTCGCGGAAAAGACATGAGTTAATCTTTTATTATGATGCAATAAGTCTTCCGTTATTTTTATATGTCTACTTTGTACCAGAGATAAGAGAAATGACAATGGGCGAGAGTAACATATCTTTTGTGCAAATAATGAGATAGTGAAAAAGACGTTGAGAATTTCTTTTTGAGTTGAGAAATAAAGGTGATTTTCGAATGCGACAATGTGAATTGAAGGTTCAGCCTGAGAATGAAGGAATTCTCGCATTCTCTCCTCTATTCTCTCCTTGTTCATAATGATACACATTCTTTAGTCAATCGCTTTCTTTCTTTAAGTTTTGTATAAGTTCCAATTACCCGGGTTATTCAGTCTATTTCTTTACTGAATAGGATACTGAAATAACAAGTTTCGAGATTTATTATTATTTGTGAAGAGTCGTGACTTTCCTTGATTTAAGGTTCATTAATTTCAAAAAACGTAAAGATACTGAGACATAGATGGATCAGCTTTTGATACGGATTGGCTTACTGCATAAGAAGGCTCACACAGAGGAGTTTTAGAAAGTCAAAATACAATTAGATTCTTAGTATTTGCTATCTTGTATCAATGTGAGACAGTTTGGCGCGTGGGCGGATGTCTAAGTTTTAGTTCGGCTTCAGTGAAAGTTACATAGAAAGTTTAGGAATTGCTTGAGACTTGCTGAGTCTTAGACATCTAGTAAGACAAATGCATGTTGAATGGAAGTAAGTTTTCCGAGGAATTTTTCTAAGTCATTTTACACTGTATTGATTACTTGTGCATTGTTATGTGTGCGTCAAGCTTAAAGAGGAATCAGGAATTTAACTTGTGGTTGGGTTGAATTTCACTCACTCAATAGTCAAAGGTATTTTCAAATTCAAATGTAAAGGAAAAGTTTAAAAGACAAAGATTTACCCGTACAACGCATTGTGTGACTTCAGACACTCGAGAAGTATTGTCGCGTGACAGATTTTGCTTTAGACTTTACTTGAGCCGAGCCTTATTATGAATTTTAATAATTCAAGAAGAACGTGACAAATCATTTTACTGGAGGGTAGTAGACCTTCGTCGCATTACTTTCTAGATTTGAGAAGTTCAAATTATTCTTAGGTCGTTAGTCATGCTTCTTGACAACTCTGCTCTCCATTAAGAATTGTATAATATGAATTATGAAATACCCATAGGATGAATAAAGACTCATCTTATTGTGAAAATTACAAGTGTACTTTGTCTTTGGACGGGTTCACTTGTGTAGTATTTTTCGGAGACACTGAGTGGCTGGCTAAATCTAGACCATCTGCTGTAGTAAAAATATGCAAGATTACACTAGTTCCAGGTGACAGCAGCAATTGAATCGTCGATTGAATTAGATTAGCCGCGAGATAAAGCGCGAAATATTTTAGGAACGAGCGAGATGGATGGTAATGATGAACGTATGTGTTATTCACAAGTGAATTATGTAGCTTAAAGACTGGGGAAATACTGGCTGTAACAGGAGATCGGAAGAGTTTGAAGGATTTTGTGATGGGGTAATTTATTCACAGAGTTGCAGAAAGTAACAGCCTCGTTAATAAAAAATGAATGAGAAACTACTCAGCTTTTCTCTTTCGTTCATCGTTGTTCACTGTCCTAAGGGTAAACAAGTACACACACACACACATACACACGTACAAATACACATCGACGCAATGTTACACAGAAGTTATACGGAAGCCATAATTTCATTTGCTCTTATGATAAAGGAGCCTTCCGATGATGTTTAGTAAACTGGATGTGGTGGTGTTTGCCTCCGGGTGAAGGAAACCTCCACAGCAGATTCCCCTTTTCGTATAGACTTTCTTTTGTAAGCTCACAAGAAGATGATGTCAAATTTAGAGTATTATTTCCCTCCTTTCGCTGGTTTGACGTATTTTTACATCCCTTGAGGAACAGTCAAGCGTGCATGCTTCTTAGGCTGAGAGTATATTTTTGTCAGAGAACCTGGATGAAATGTACCATCGTCTCCGGCTTTCGTTTATAAAGGGATTCTTTCTCTGGGTAGACTATTTTTCAGTTAGCAGTGTGGGTCCAGTTCCTTTACATGTCCGCCGCTTATGGAGAAGAAAGTTTCAGGAAGACGACGAGAAAATGACTTTTACGGAGATATACATCAGATACACATAAGTTGGTGGGTTTAAATGCAACGTGTGCTATTTAAAGGAAGGGGACGTGAAGTCTAAATTTAGTTTAGTGTGTCGCCTTTTGTTAGCCAAGTTAGTGAAGAGAAAGTATTTAAGGGTAGAGAGAACTACTGGGATGTATCGCAGACATACAGACATACAGGATCTTTGAGCAATTAGACAAACAGTTTTTTCCCAGTAAGTTGGGATAAATGGTAACGTAAATATTGGGAGGAAGGATGGGAAAGTCGGTGGCCATTAATTCTGGAGGATCTGTTGAAGGTGGAAGGAGAAAGGAAGAAGATTGTGTTTGGCTTGAAATCGTTTAATGGAGGAAGTTATCCATCTCGTGGCACTGATTTATACAAATGGAGACAATGAAAGGAGCGGTTGGTTGGGTGACAGTTACACAAACGGTGAGGGTGGTGGAAAGGTTGGCCCAATAGTTTTTGGGTGCGAGAAGATGAATGTGGTGAGTGTCTGCCACGCTATACGAACTACGAAAATACGAGCGAAAGATGACAATTGGAAGTAGTAGTAGTAGTAAACTGTAAAAGGGAAAATATTGCTTAATCCTGTATTGTGATGAATGTCAAGTGAGTGGTGAAAGGGCCGGAGAAATTCTTGAGGGAGAAAGCTTTAAAGGATGAGCAGGAGAAAGCACGGGTTTCATAAAGTTGAGTCCATCCTGTGTGTCTAGGCCTATTATGTATGTAGGCAGCTGGATGAAGTGAAGAAAGGGTGTTTGCTGGAGAAATGCTCGTGTAGTGGTAATGGTAATAATGATAGCATACACACTATACACACACACACACACACACACTGGAGGTTGTACCCTTGTACTCTCTCTCGTCCTTTCACTCTTTTGTGTGTGTGTGTGTGTGTTAGACTCATTTTTTAGGAAGTGCATAAGACGGAAGAAGAGTGGGGGTCGGTTGGTCTGTGTAGAAAAGAGGATGGAATGAGTTCGTGGCAAGAAATAAATTACGACAGAAGAAAACATGCCAAAGAGTAGTAGTCTTTTCTTTATGGACACAGAATAGGCTGAAAGAGAGGAATAAGAAAGTAAAGCTTGAAAGAAGCATCCCATCATCCCATTTTAGCGTACTACATGAAGATCCCTCTTCTTGAATTCCAGCCAATTTCTCTCCTGTTTTGAAGATAGGGCAGTTTCTTTCTACTGGCTATCTGGCTACACTATGTCCTCACAAAACTCTCAAAACTTTTGCTTGCACTCACCTTTACCCCTAACCATTTTACTTGGGATGATACAACCCCGGTACTTTCTTTGCTTCCGGGATAAATAAAATAAAAAATGAAAGCTCAGGCACACAAACACACACACACACAACTATCAAATGCTGCTTCTTCTTCCTTGTGTCCTTCTTACCTGAGGAAGTTAGCTAACTGTTCGTGGGTTATACTTACACGGGGCCTACCCCCGTAGAGTTTCTCTATTGTCCTTGGGAAATTCTTTATCAGCCTACGTCTGTATGTGTATCTTTGAGGGAAGAAAGACAACTCGAATTCTGCAACTACTTTGAAACTTACTAGCGTACATGCTTCCTGCCTATTTCCAGTTCTTTTTGGCCTTGTGTCTCTGATGGACCTAAGGATATGATAGACTAACATCATCACAGATCATACGGTGAGTGCTCAAAGGTTGCGTTTTTTAAATTGATGATAGATGAATCTTGTGAAGCGAGCTTTGATCAAACGGTCCACTTACGAAGTTAGTGGGAAAGTTAGTAGACCGTTTCTTTTGAAGTGACCATGTAGTCCTGAACTCTGAACCCTATGGCTTCCTCCGTGCCTCTACTTTTAGGTGCGTATTGATCATCGTGCTATTCTCCTGACAGAGGATTCTCTCTCCTGTCTCCCTCAAATGATGTGTGTGTAGGGCATAACTGATGGATTGCAGACCTTTTCCCGAAGATGTTTAGTGGAGTAGAGTGTTTATTATTATTGTTGCCCTTCCACTGTTATTCTAGTCATGCAGACACACTTGAGTCAAATGAATCCAAAGAACTAGTCTGTGAGTCACCTTTGTGCTCTCACGGTCCTATAGATCTCCCCGTTCATTCGTTTTTTACAGCTTTTAGCAACCTCTTCGGATTTCTTTTGACAGCGAAGGTCCTTGCTACACGGTGCAGTTTCGACGAGTCGCAACTGAACAAGACAGGAGTTTATTCTTCTGTGAGATGAGATTTGGTTGAGCCTTCCACACGTTTATTGTTGCCGTACAAAGATTTTAAGACTTTTCTAGCAACGAGAGAAGGAAGTAAGGTTAGTGTCTCAGCGAAAGAGATTTTTACACGAGATTCTATTCCGACATTAAGAATAAGATGTCGGAGTGGGTTCCTCTGAGTCGTATACACACACTTCCTTGAAGTAAAGATGGGAAAATAAAACTGCATTTCACTGTGCAAGATGATTTCCCCAAGTTGATTTAGTCTATGATTCGTAAGAGAATCTTGTCAGCATAAGAATTGAATGTATATAATTTGAGGAAATGGATCACAGAAGGTTCTTCTTCTTGGACTCAATTCACAATTGTTGAGAAAAGTCCTTGAGAAGTCTTCCACTGTAAACGGGTAGGATTATATGAGGAAGGATGTCAGAATGTCTTGTAGATCCAAGTTGACGTCTTGTTTGACGAATGCCATTGAGTTCTTCGAGGTTGACCGACGCTCTAGAATTGGTTTGGATGAGAAATCGAGAACTGAATGCAAAATGAGGAAGTTGCGTGGAGAGTTGGCTGGAAGGAATGACCTCATCTGAAGCACTCGGTTGTCTTGCTATATTAAAATTCCAAATTCGTCGTCTCGTATTTAGCCGGCGTCCTTTGCATAAAAGACGACGACGTATGTGGCTGGAAATTATCAAGTTTGAGGAAACCCTTTATTAAACACCCAAATTGAAAGAAGGAATGACCTCATAGACGGTTTTAATAAGCATCGCACACTCGCCTATAAATCATTGTCCAAATGATTTATGCGTTGTGAAATGATACGTGGCTTTCCTCATAGTACAAATCTGTTTTCCTTTGGCATGCTTAGCGGTATCGAACTGGGGTTTTTTATTCGGGTAGGCAGAGGGGGGAATATATCTCGCAGATCTGAAAAGTTGGCGGAGGATTTTTCGGGTTTCTCGGGTAAAGAATTGTCACCTTACATTTAAGGGATGGTTGAATTCAAGAGGAATGTAAGCTGAGAGAATAAAGAATGGACGTGAATGACGGGCATTCATTGTCTTACGGAGAATCCGAATATCCAAAAATCCGAAATGATCCTCTATCCTATCTGCCGTCAACCTTGACAGTCAATGTCACACTTTTGTACGAGAGAAGGCAGAGAGAGGGAAGGATTTCGAGACGCGTCTGTCGTATCACTTTACGTGTGCTGTAAAGATAAATTCACACTTGGTGAACTATTATTATACTTTTTATGCAAACATGAGAAGGTTTAGTAAATCGAGTGTTGTGTGTGCCACGTGAGATAGTCACGTATCACTTCTAGAGAAAAGCCAAGGAGGAGGTAAAAGTGCTTTTATAGTGTTATGAGGGTACAGATTTGTGTTAGGATGTTCTCGAATCTCACAGTTGGTATAGTTCGTTTGGCAGCGGTATCGTCTGCCCGAGACATTTGCTTAGTGTCATTTGGGAGAGAGAGAGGAAAGTAAAGGCCGAGGATAACCAGGTGCTGAGCACGCTTGCTTCGAACGATGTGTGAAATGCCGTGAACGAAGTCAAAATAAGAACAAGAGATGATCGAGACTGGACGGATGGTGGCGATAATCATTAACGGAGAAGGAGAGGAAATTCCTCAAGAGAATTCGTCTCACATGTTGTAATTTTTCATAACCAATGATTTGTGATGATTGAGCTGTTCTGAGGAAAATGAGAAGATGAGCGGATTGGATACGGAGGAAGTCAATTTGCAACTTTTATGAGTTTCTCTACTTCCTTCGAGTTCTGCTGGGTTGCGTGTATTTACTTCGTTTACACTGCGTGGGGTAAATCATCAGCTTAATCTGGAAGCCCATTCAGAAGTCTCGCTACGGTTCGGAGTGTGTCCTCCGCGTGTTTCATGTTGACGACGTCTTGCTTTGAGTAGGTGTACAAGGAGAAGAAGAAGGAAAAGGAGATTTCGACTAACAAGTTGGAATTCCACTGAAAGCTAATATTATAGCTGCCTTGGTCTATGAATTAAGCTAGTTTGGAAGATCAGGACAAAATGTTAAATTAATTTAGTTAGCAGTTTGTATCTGCTACACAGAATCGATTTGTGTGCACAAAGCTACTGGGCACTAAACGAGGTCACTCGCGTATCATCTGAGGGGAGTCTTAAAGCATAAAGCTTCTTTGGGCAAATGCCATGAAAGCAGACTTCTCTCTCTCTCTTCTCTCTCTTCCTTTCCGAGAGAGAGGCTGTAGTCAGGAATCGGAAAAATGTGAGTTAAATTCATCATGATTTCTGACACTTGTTTTCTTTCCCTATTTCTCTGACGGGTGGTAACATGGGGTCCTGCCTCGCCTCTGTGTAGTTATCGTAGTCTGTGTGGTGGGTATAATTTTTCAACGCCAAAGTGAAAAACTGTTTAGTCCAGTGGGTGAAGTTGAGTATAGAGAGGGACGTGAGAGAGAGTCTTTTCAGTCTTTTGTCTGAGTGGGTTTTGTAATCGCTTGAGCTACTTTGTTGACTAGTTACGTAAATGAGTGTAAGAAAGAAAGAGCAGAGGTTCTCCAAATAGTAAATGCAGTTTGTGGATTTACTTGGAAGGGAAACGGGGTTAAAAGATATACACGAATGTCTTCAATACGACAGTCTTATCGTTTCGCAGACATCCATCAAAATGAAGGAGCGAGGAACTTCTCTCTCTCTTCGTGGCGGTGGTGGTGGTGCCGTGGATGAAGAAAGGCCAGGGTATTTGGTGCCGATGAAGAAGATCTTCTTGAGATGCAAGAAGCATCCTCTTTCAAAGTTTGGGCATCCTTCTTCCTTCCCCAAGAGAGAGAGAGAGAGAGAGAGACGCGTCAGAAACTTTTTTGCTTCCTGATCTTCACAGTATTTGCCGAGACGTGAATTTGTGTTGTAGATTGTGTAAAGAAGCAGAAACACAGATTTGATTTGGTCTCTTGACTGCAGTTTAATTGAAAAAAGTTGAGATTTTGTTAATCGGCGGAAATGAGGATAAGGGTGAAAGTGTTGAGGAAAGTTGTGGGAAGGAGTGTTGGGGACGAGGAGAGTTCGGACGACCTGCATCCGTTGGTATCCTCTGTTATTGTTGCGTAGTTGATGGAACGTGGGAGGATGGTCAGTTAGTCAGTGGTTACTCACGTCGGTGGTGATCGCTACTTAAACGGCTTCTTCACTGACCAAGTAAGTAATTCCTTTTAGGAGAACACAAAACTTTTCTTGTTTCGATGATCGGTCTGCAGAGACTTGAGTTGTGTGCGTTGGCTGAAGATTCCGTTGTTTCCATCTCTCCACTTGGTCGACTGACCTGACACTTATTCCATTTCATTGCACCCAGTTGGTCGTGTGTACTTGGTTGAACGCTCTCCAGCTTGTGGCCTAATCTTAAGTAAGGTTGAGATCTCCGCTGAGGCTGGGCTCGGTTTATAGAGCACGAGAGATGGTGATGGGTTTATATATGAGTGTGTGTACTCAGTACTACTGAGTGGGTGAGTGGTCTAGTATATGTGTAGTCACCCTCTGAGCCTCTTGACAGTCACACTACAGTGTTAAGAGGAGAGCTTTCTCCTCAGAGATGTGAGTAAATCAAAGCTCAAGATTATCTCTTTAAGTACAACTTAGCTGGGAAATGAGGAAAAAGCAATACTTTCACACACTACGACATTTGCTGATACGGGGAAAGTTTTCAAAAGTTGGATCAACTGAATGACGTGGGCTAGATTAAAGGATAGTTAAGTTGATACGCTTTGTTCGCTACCTCGACTTGTGTGTGTGTGAGTGTGTAGGTATGATGGAGTCAAAGTCAGGGTGGATCTGTGTAATATTCCATCGTCGTATCAATATCATTTCCTGAATCAGCATATGCACGGTAAGTGGGCATTTCGGCGATCCACATGGCATCTGTGATGCATGTAAACGTGAGTCGTTGGAGATGTGAGATAATGGAAATATCAGCAAAACGATAGAAAAGAATGGAGGGTTTTCTCATATTGGCCATTATTGCACAGTTTGGGAGAAGGAGAAAGTGAAAAGCACTCTGGAGAGACAGAGAGACTTTGCATTTGAATCGTTCTTGTGTCTACGTGCTTAAGTGGTGAAGTCTCGTGTTATTCGGAGGAGAGAGAGACTTCTCTAAAGTTCTCTACCAACCACCTCACTACCAACACATTTATCTACATAACTGCACACACACACATTATGTGCATACACGGGAAAAGAGTGGAGCGACAAGGTTTGGGACACAAAACTCTCCACGTAATTTAGGAGTGATGAGGGATCTCAATAAAACTCTCCGTCCTTTCTCTCCTCTTTCCCCGTTGGCTAAAAAGTAAACTACTGGCTACTTTCCACTCTGTGTGTTTCTCTCTCTCTCTTTATGTGTGTGTCCGCCTATTTTGCAAATTTAAAGATTACCAATGGAAATGAAAGTCGAGTAAATTTCTCCTCGGAATCTCTTCGTCTCGACAGGCACAACGTATACTTTGTCCATTTCTTTTTAGATTTGCAATTAAATGGCAACTTGCATATATATACCTAAGCGTTATGCTATTATGATACCTCCAATAATAGTCACAGTTGATATGGTGGAAAGCTGTAAAGCGAGAGCGAGGGAACACAAAAGGAAATTCACTAGGGAGAAAGTAACTACCTACACGATGTAAGCCGTAATTTCTGTGGAAGTTAGTCTAAAAACTTTGTTCCTTCACGACTTCACTCTACAGGGCTATAACCATGTGCATTCCAAGTTAATTGAGCCGACGACTGTACAATTAGCGGACGAGTGAGGGAGTTTCCATTTTTCAAGTTGAATTCAATTAGTCGAACGAACATAATTGTGTCTCGTTGTCATTAGCTGTTTACTTCTGACGACACTCATTTCCTGTGTAGTCATTTTGTGTTTGGAAACGAGGGAATTCTGATGTGACGAGGACAGTTGGTGGAAGAAATAAGAAACAATGTGTACCAGTTATGGGAAAAGTTTCTAACAGAGAATTTGTCTCTTTTTTCTCTGTGTAGTTGGTGAAGGGAACAAACCAAGTAATTTATATTGTGAGCATTGAGATTAATTGAAAGAGAATGAGAGAGGATGCGTACTGTGGAAGTGAATTCGTGTAAAGGTGCAAGTCAGATTGCCGATTGGCTGGATAAGGAAGAAGAGGTGAGGGAGTTTCTTCTAATATGGTTTATTGCATTAAGTAAAGAAGGAGGAGTGATTTGAGGAGACGGATCTCTCTACACGTCGTCAGTGTCTCATCGTGTCGGTTGTCGTGATCGTACGGAGCCAGAGTAGAAGTGAAGGGCTTTCTACCACCTCCAAGTTTTTTTTAAGGACACGAAGTTGTTAAGTGCTGCTGCTACTGTGTGTGTACACAGACGTAACGTTGGAGGATGAGCGTCTCGGTCCGTTCTTTAGCGTGTGTAGCTGTGCAATCCACTTTTCCTCATGACTTTCTTCATTACTTCTACTTACTTCGTTGTAAAAAAGAAGCTTACGGAAGGGCGAATTGCTTTCTCGTGAATAACTTTCTCTCCGGTGTCTCTCTCCTCCTCACCCGTGTGGTCCATGATTCAGCTTCATTGCTTATGAGTTTCCTTTAGAACGTACTTTTACAAGTACAAATAACTTACTAATGGAGCTCAGTTGAAAGGAGTGAAATTGAAAACCAGAGTGAGCCAACCGACAAATCTTTTCTCTATTGGAACTATTACGAATGAAGTTCGAGTTGGAGAAGTTGAGGTAGACGCGTTCCTACACCCGCACTCATTCCATTCCTCGCACACAGACATTTCAGAGATATTCATTTCTTCTCGGGTGATTCCTCCAAGCGTTTTCCTTCTCTGGGAATAATAGACACAAACTTCGAGACATTTTCATCAGCTCTTGTTACATTTATTCAATGGAAAGTGGGCTCCCTGTCAGACGTGTCTTCAGGATTGAGGTGCAGATTCCGTAGGAGCTACGAAAGCTTTATTTTTACAGATGTGCTGCACTTGTACTGAGAATTGCTACTTATTATAATATGTCTTTGCTCTGTGTGGTTTACTTCGTGCATCCGTGGAATTATGTTGGGGACATACTAAAAAGTTTTCTAGTTTGTTTCTAAACATTATAATTAAAGTGTAAACTGGAAACAATTTAACGTAAAGGATGGCTTGGAGATAGTCGAGGATTTTTCCATAAAAGTAATTCCAGAGAAGTTCAATTACAGAATGAAAAAGTATACTAGCATGCATAGTACAAAATGAAAAGAAACAGAAGTAGTTGTGTTTTTATGTTATTTCTATTTTCATTTTAGATGCAAAGCTAATGGAGGAATGGGGAAAATGTTGAGAATTGAATGAATATTTGCATACACAAAATTTACTATGGGCAAGCTAGTCTGTATATATTATTGCATTAACTGTCCGTGTACATATGCCTCGCATATGTGTACTTCCCAGTGTGGTGTAAATACTAAAGACCATCAAACAGCATTGCACACCCTGATGAATCCTCAAGAGACTTTTGTAGTAGAGAGGAGATTTATAGGGAATGTGAAAATTGCTCATAAAAGTGGAAAACAAGATTAAAATCGTGGAAGTCATGAGATGTAGTTTGGGATTCGTATGAAAGTCATTTTGTATTCAGTGTTGGGAGGAATTAGGTTCTCTTTACCTTTGATTGCGCCGAAGTAAAATTTATAGTGATTGAAACGACTGGAACAGAAGCTTAGAATAATAATGAGTGTTTTCGACTGACATAAGAGAATGAGTTGTTCCTTCTGGTCGGCTTACTTTCTTTCGAGTCAAATGGATACAGAGAGGATACACAACGGCAGAGAGTAACATTCTTGAGGAGGGTGTGTAAAATGCATACAAAGAGCAATGGACGGATGTGTTTATATGCTTACTGACCCAGAATGTGGCTAGGAATAAAAAGAAATAGAGGAAAGCTGTGATTGTTTGTAAAAACGAGGAAACGAAGACACGGCCGATGGAAAAAAAGGTTCATAATGAGAAAAGTTGTTGAGGAAAAATGGAATTATGACTGAAGTACGAGAGAAAGGGGAAGCATTGATGTTGATCATTAATTAGAAGAGGAAAGGTTTATGTCACTTATAAATTGCGGGAGTTTGCGCGGTGGTTGCTTAAGGAAACGCGTCTTGGTTGTTGAAGGAAGGAATGATGATGCAAGTGAAACATCTCTTTCTGTTTGAATTGATGCAGGACAAACAGACGGACGCTGAGAAGAGGGAGACAGACGATGTATCAAATGCGAAATATATGTTTGCCTCATTACACACACCCCCTTTCTTGAGCTGTTGGTGTGTTGCTGCTGGTGCCGGCGCTGTTAACTGACCAAGGACTGCCAGGGAGTCTGGAGAAAGCGATATTTTTGGAAGTCGTCCTGGACGATGTTATGGCTTGTTTGGAAAGAAGATGAGGGCAGAGAGCGATGCAAGCAAGATGAACACACACACACAGCAACGAGTAGCCGAGTGGAAGTGATTGATTGACACATTGTGAAAGAAAGTGTACGCGGAATTCGGACGAAAGAAACTCCAAATGTGTTTAGATCTCTCTCAATTGAGTTAATTAATTTGGCAAAGATACGCCCACGTTATCTACATTTGCTTGTCAATGAAACTCTCAAGGAAGAAGAAGATGAAGACGATGAATTTTGTGACAAGTGAACAAGCAACGTTCCTCCAAGACGAGACTGACCCGAGGAAGCGTATTAAAGTGAGTTCCCGAAGGATAATGAATTAATTCTGTAATGTCTGCTCTCTGAGAATGCACCGGGTGGCTGGAAGTCTAACTGACACATGATAATAATTTCAACGGAGATTTTCAAGATTCATTTAACACACTCCATCCTGTTGAGTTGTGTAGGAGTCTGTGAGTCCGTGTGTATTGAATTAAAATCATGGATTGTTGTCATGTTAGAAGTAGTTGGGTGGAATTGATGCATACGAGTGAATCTTCTTTCCTTCTTGTACTAACCTGTCTGTCTAATTGTGTCCGTGAGGAATGTGAGATTGTACTGAGAGTGACATTTGTGTGCGGTAAGTATCCTTCTCATGAATGAGACAACGAGGATGAATCCATGTGACTGCTGCTGTGAAGCCTGACGCTGACGAAGAGAGTGAAAGCTTCCCAGACGAATGACGTCTTCTTTGTTCTTGTGTATGTCTGAATGTACTTTGTATATAAGTGTGGTTGTTTAACACTGTGCTTGTGTAGAGCATGACGATAAGCAAATTTGGGTTTTCGGGAGACATTATATAATCAATCACCAATCAATTAATTGTTAGCATCGTCTGTCTCTTGTAAATCGTGACTAACGTTCGTTCCTCTCATTCTTTGCCAATGAATTTTTCGGATTTGTTCATAAATATTTCAAATCGTAAAGACTTTTCGTACGTCGTATGCATGGATTGTTCCGGACTCATAATGGGCCAAGAAATCATGGGGAGAATAATTTTGATTGTATTGTAATTACATTAACATTTGTATTCATTGTTTCGTCATTGAGTTAGAAGTGAAATGGGGAGCATGAATTGTCTTTGGGTCAATTGAGAGTGAACGGAAAATTAATCTCATGCTGGGAGTGATGCTCAGAGTGAAATGAACGGGGGTGGAGAAGTGAAACTAGGGCGTATGAATGCTTTTCTCAAGACAATAAAGATCAGTGTGAATACAAATGGCGAGATTTGGTTTCATTTCAAGAAGGCAGATTATAGTTAAACACTCATTTCACTGCTTTTATTATCGAATAGGCGTCATAATTCGTTATTAAGTTATACTACAGACGTTATTGCTGGCGTGAGACCACCTTGAGTAATAATTTAATGGGGAATTAATATGTTGACAAATTTTATAACTCCCAAAGGACGACAATACTTTTAGAATACCCGAGGAGGTTGTAATTTACCTTTTGATTCAGAGCCAATTTAATTATTTGGGGAACGAGGCTTTTATCTTGTTCGTTAAATTTTCGACTCTTTATTTTGTGACTACAGGGTGTCCACGCTGGGATGCCGAGTTAGTTGAAAGTATATTCAAAAGAGAGAGAAAGACAATTTGTAATTTAAAAGCTAGGAAAATGCCATGTGTACGTTAGTCCATTAAAGTCCTTGCGTTCAAAAGTACAGTATGAAGACTAGTGTGCGTGTTTGTGTAGCTACATTTATTTGAAGGGAGAGACCAATTTAATAAGACTCGATTTGGTAGAGGATCCAATCGCTTCGGTAGGTCGAGTGGGCCAAGATTATTTTGTCGATTTATTTTGTCCTCTTCTGGAGGCAAATTGAGTAGGACTTTAAATACAGATTTATTTGTGAAAGTCGTTTGTGAGATGAGACTTCAGGATGCATACATGGGATAGGAGGGAACAGTGCAATAAAATTGGACAAAAAAGTTATTGCCTATTGAGTAAGCTCAATCAAATTGGATTTTTAGATGTGGTGCTTTGGCTCAATGAATATATACAGTGTGTGTGTGTGTGTGTGAGTTCTTATGCAAGACTCACATGAAAGAAATGCAAAATACAAGAAAGAGAAAGTGATGGAGTAGTAAGCGTTTTGTCGGAGCGTTCACCATCTACACATTTATTTGGTAGAGAGAGGGAATATCAATAAAGTGGATCGACTGGGTGACTATTAAAAAAGAGAATTTCTGGGTGTTGAAAGTTCTTTCAATTTCTGGCAGGTCGATATCACTTGGCTCGAGTGTCATTTGGGAGACGACCTGCCGGAGTCTTCGAGGATGAGGACAGGGGATCTAGTTTAGCTTGTTTTTATTAAGGAATTGAATGATGATGAATGAATTTATGTGTGTGCGTGTTAGTACACCGTTTTATTAAATTTAGCAATTTAGACGATGTAACTTCTTAAAGAAATGGTATTACGTGTAATGCCATAGCCATCATCATTGTGAACATCATCATCATGATGGGATGAAGTGTATAAAAAGTATAGAATGTTTACGGCCCCATGAAAGTTGCATGGTTTTGGTACAAAGTCTGGAATCTGAAATCTCATTTTACTTTCTTCATGTGAGGAGAAGGGGGAGAGAGACGTTTTGGAAATGAAAGTATGTCTGGAAAGTGAACCCATAAAGAGATAGAGAGCGATGTCCATAAGGAATATACATTGCGAATTGCTCTTTTTCTGTCTCTCAAACCAATTTCATTTCAATCTGTCATTTATTCCGTCGAAGTTGCATCAAGTTCTTTTCCATGTTGCAGAGTCACAGTATATCAGGAATGATGGACGAGTACACGACCCGACCACATCAGCAGATGACTCAGCTTTCTCTGGACGAGAAGAAATTCTTGTTGGCTGTCGAGAGAGGAGACATCGCGACGAGCAGAAGGTGAATAACTATTTGCATCTCCCATTAATATTTAAAGGTCATTTAAGCTAGCAGAGTATATACACATTATGAAACATAGAAGAGAATATTCAACTAGGATTAAGGGATGATAGAAAGATTTACATTTATGAGTGTGTGTGGTTAGTGAAAGAAATGGTGGAAGCAGTTGAAGACTCACGAGATGTGAGATGATGAGTGGAAAGAGAGAGAGAGAGAGAGAGAGAGAGTCAATTGAGGAGATTATGTATATAGTCAGTTTTGTGGTTGGGGCAGGTGGAGAAAGTAGTTTAAGGAAATGAAGGTGATGGAATATATGGGAGTATGAAGAAGAAGATGATGATGATGAGGCTCGGAGTCTTGAGAGGGATATTGGAGGCACTTGATGTCAGAGAGACGAAAGGTTTTCTGCATCATTTACTAAGGCGGAATCCATTAGAGGTGCCTTGTTGACACGACTCCTCTTGAGAAATGAAAGCAGAAGGAAGTCGGACGAGTGAAGAAATTCATCATCACGAGAGTCGAGTTTTTGTGGAGTCAAAAAGACTTCTTTGAATCGCTCCTTCTTCTTCTGTCGCTCATCATTATTGTCACTTCCTGCCTCTATCTAACCTCCATCATTACCGGCTTCATCATCCTTTCTCCTCCCTCAGGTTTTTGTGTGGCCCATTTTTATCGACAGCATCTCGCACAATCCAACACTACACACTCACATAAAGAGAGAGGGAAAGAGAGGGACTCTCCTTTCGAACCCAAATGACTTTTGAAGAATGGGTAATTGAGACACGTACTTTTAGAATGTGGCGACAGATTTGTCAATCTGTGTGGCCTTGTCGTCTCATAAGATATGCCGATGCGTGAGAATCCTACAAAAACGAAAAAAGACACGAGAAGTAGAGTGAAACGTCACCAGTAACAAGTTCGTTTTTACGTTTTAATTTGGAATGTGCAAAACTCAGACTGGGAGTTGATTTTAATGTATGGCGCTGTGGATGTGAAGTGAAAGCAACTTTCCCTTGGTTTCTGGGCGAAGGAAGGCAAACGATAATTTGTAATGTATTTGGTGTGTATGTGCAAATTAGAGATTGAGGAGGTCATAAAAGGGCTCAAAGGGATCGTCTCGTTTAATGTCGATTACTCAGAGTATAATTACCAGCTGTGTTTGTTAGTCAGGTGAACTTTAGTTAAGACGGGGGATGTCGTGCCTCGCCATAGTTGCTTTATGATGGTAATGACTATTTCCCCATATCCATCTCGAAAGATATCCTTTATGGTTGCACAAGCTGCGTTTCTCAAGTGTGCTAGCAACTGACTCTGTGGAGGCGAGAGAGAGAGAGAAGGAGAGAGTCTTTTGGCTGCCAAAACTAGCGACACTGCGTACCGTTGAGCGTAGCGCTTTCTAATTAAAGCCAAGTCAAATGACTCATTAAGCTGAGAGAGAGATCGCGTATGGCTCGTTGATTTTAATTCTCCCCAGGGAATGAAGTTGATTCACGGATTTGAGACTGGCTACTAAGTCTCTTGGAGAAATTCCGTCTCAAGTGTTTTATTAGTTATATCGAAATTTGAAAGTAGTTTTGGAGGAAACCCCCGGACAAATAAACAGTGGAGAATGATAACACACCAAATTAAAGGGAAGAGAAAGGGATGAGATTTGAGGTAATTCCCAAATCACCAATGAAGAGATAATTCTTGGAGAGTGTGACCCAGCATGATTAAAGACTTAAGTAGAAATGAGAACAAGTGGACTGGGAGTTGTTGAACGGAGTGAAAGTCTTTTGATGAATAAGGTGCACACGTGCTGAATACAAAGATGAGAGACAGACAGCATACCCTCCGACATTATTATACGGAGGAAATGACAAGGGACTCGATGAATAGTTTCGCCTGTGAGGTGAGACGAACGTGTGAATTTGCGACATAGGTAGTTAAACTTCTGTCAGAGAAAGCCAGAGGAGAAAGTTGAGAGAAATAACTGACTCCCACCACCTTCAACCTCACCACCAGTCTCATTACGAATTGTGTGACACACCAGATGCAAAGGTGTGTGTGTTAGAGTGTATGAATGTGTGTGTGTGTGTGTGGCATGTGTCTGTGTGTTATGTAAGCTTATATATGAGTAATCTAAAAGTTACAGACATTGTGGATACGCCTCCAAGAGACTTGAATTGTCAAGGAATCACGTAATTTCCATCCAAGTTCTCGTTTGCCATATTCCAGAATCTAAATTAGGAAATTACTTGCTCCGTTTGCACGTCAGGAAAGACAGGATGAGAATCCGGTTCCTTCGAAGGAGGAGGTGCTTTCACTCCTTTCCTCTTCAATAACGCTTTTGGTGTTGATTTCTCCTTGGGGACGAGAGAATACCTTCGTTTTGAGTATAAGAATCGTCAACGGTTTAGGAATCATAAGTTGATATGAGTTATTGGAAGTTGGAAGCCATGCTACGTATAATTTCATTTAGAGATGTAGCTAAGCTGCAGTAGTGTATTAGGCAATTACAAGTCTTGTGAGGAATATTCGCAGTTAGGGCGATTGCTTGCTTGTTGTGTTCGAGTGAAATGGGGAGAAAGATGAAATGAATTGAGAGTGTGAGTAAATCTGAAGGAATTTGTTGGTGTGAGGCTATCGCTTCGCGCGATCCACACCCAGTTTTTATCGTTCAGCTGGGTTTGTTATGCATTCATGCTGTGTGAGATGAATAACGGGTTGGCTTTAGTGTTAGAGTGATAGAATTTCATGAAGCAAAGATTATTATTGCTCGTGTTGGAATAGGAGAGAAGGAGAGAGAGAGAGAGAGAGAGACCGGATGGTGGGTTCTTTGCTGTTCTTCTGGTGAGGTTTAGACGTTTGGAGACTAAAGGGTAGTTTAACTACGAATATTGTGCTGACTCATCAACTCACATCAGCCAACTTCCATGCATTCTTGAGTTCTGAGCTGTTTGGGAAACTGAAACGGATTGAGTTCATTCATACCCCGTGTACTTTCATCTTAATGTTTTCACAGCCTCTTCCGACTCATTTGAAGGTCGTGGAGTCATAAAAGTTGGGATGTGAATGATCTCTCCCACATCTCCGTGGAATCGTTGTCCACACGAGATAATGTGGATGAAGCCAAGTGATCTTTCGGGAGAGACGCATTGCAACTAACATGCAAGTTTGTGTTTGCGTCACACAATCCACATTCTCCACATCGTATCTCGTATGTTTTGCTCGGCATGCATTATCTCAATAATCGAGAGTGTCAGGTGATTAACCAGTTTCATATTCCAGTCAAGTTCTCCTGTCTCTCTCGCTCACTCATTCTTACACACTTTCTCAGCTATGAATGTGTGTACGGAATTAAAGGCAAGAATTAAAAGTCAAGGGTTCTCTCTCATCTCTCATCTCCTCCGTCTGTGCTTATCATTGGGAGACCAACAAAGCTTAAAGAAGCGTAGGCGATGACGCGACTAATTCGATTCTCGTCTAATCGCCCTTTCTTTATTTTATTCATATTTCACATCTTTTATGGAACGCTCGAAGGACTCCCACCTTTGCATAATACATAGAGAGGATGATGCGAGACTAATAAAATTGCAAAATATTCTCTTTTCTCTCCTCGAGCACTTGCAAGTGAAGGAGATCTTAAGGCACTTTAATCCCATCCCATCATCTCCATAACGCCATTGGACAGCTCACACAGTTCCTACTTGCTACCTTCATATCAAATACGTCTATATATGTATGAATGATTACTATTGATTACCTCTCTCACCCTTTTAGGCTCCGTCTCATTGGAAAGGATAGGTTTTTGGTACTTGTGTAAAGCTCGGAGACGGAGAGGTGGTGGAAGTTCGACTGACTCCATCCTACCGACAATCTACGCTGAACATTGCGGAGAAGGATTTTGTGCCCCTTTTTTATCCAGTACAATGCATCCATTGAAGTTGAGAGTATTATGGAAGTTCTCAGCATGACTTCGTTGCTTGGTTGTTCTGTAAGGTCCATCAACATCCGGTTCCAAAGGTTATTTGGTTCTAGTTGCGCCTCTCCCGTTCGTGTCATAGTTGTATTATTTTAGGAGGTTCCAACGAGAAAGGGGAATCGTGTGTGTGTGTGTGTATGGGAGCTGTGGTGGTGGTCTTACAGATGAACAATCTTAGGACCAAGTTCTAGTCCATTAGTGGGAAGAGTATTAATCATAAGAGGAAAATACTCTTTCTTGTGTCATAATAATAGTAACAATAGGAGTGGGTAGAACAAATGAAAGACACGAGGAAGGAAATGACTATGTCTTGTTTTTTGTTGGAACACATGCAGGATGCTCCAGAAGGCTGCGGAGACGGGTTACATCAACATCAATTGTGCGGATCCTCTCGGGAGGTCAGCCTTGCTGATGGCGATTGACAACGAGAACTTGGAGATGGTGGAGTTGCTGCTGGAGTACCGCGTGGAGACGAGAGATGCACTCCTTCATGCCATTTCGGAGGAATATGTAGAGGCTGTTGAAGTATGTTCGTTCGTATATAATGGGCTTATCCAGTAATTGGGGAGAATTGGAGACACACGCTGTCCCACAATATTTCATGCGAGACTCTCCGTCTGCCTATGGAATGGATTATATTGTGTGTGTGTGTGTATTGGTTTAAATGTTGAATTTGCTCTGTCGATAGGTCTTACTGGAGCATGAAGACGCTGTTCATAAACCTGGAGAACCTCATGTAAGTCGTGGATTTTTTTCATTATTCTTTCTTCCCTCAATCGTAACTTCGTATCACATAAATCAGACGAAATAACCGAGCTCCGAGCTTCCTTGCTTTCTCCCTTGAATATTTTGAGAAGCATGCTGAGACACACAAATCTATGTGGAGAGGTATGTCACGGAATTAAAGTCTCTTGTCTTTTTCATGGGTGTGTGTGTGTGTGCTCACTTTTACTCTCTGTTCGTCAGTAAAAGGGTAAGTCAAGTTTAACTAACCGCAACGACACTCACACACACATACACTGAAGAAGAGAAGGAGGATAAAGTATAGTGGAGAGATAGAGAAAGACTGTCAGAACCAGAGGAAATCCATCCATCCATATATATTTATTGGTTTTACGGAAGATTCAGCACGAGCACTTGCAATGACCTTTTCTTCGACAAATCCAATACTCTTGCCATTCAGAATATTCTTTGTCCTCACACCAAATCATCCCAAGTCACGTCTTCTTTATTGCCTCGAGTCAGAAGTGAAATGAACTTGGCGATCTCACTGTGTGTCTATGTGACTGGGTTGGTGAGAGCTAATATAGCGTAATGCAATCTTTCACACTCACTTGTCTCTACTACTTTCTCCCTTTCTCGCTTACTTAATAATACAATAAAGCTTAAATTTGTACAGTTTTGGGATGAATTACACGACCATACATTTATGAGAAGTCAGGAACTTACTCTCTCCTCACTTACTTCCTTTTTGTCTCTTCAGGGGAAATCTGTTTTATTCCTTGCTGGATTAATTCTTTCCTCCACTCTTTGTGTCTGGTTTTATATATATATGCCGAAGAAGAATGTAGAAGAAGTCTTTCAAGAAATAAATTCAATTTCATGGAAAGTTCTATTCATAGAGTGGATTGCAAATTTTCTCACGAATTTAATCCTTTCCTCAATTCTATTTAGTTCCGCTGGAAGATTCGTTTGTAGTTCGTATAGTTTGCATTTATAAATGGTAAATGGTTGAGTGTGTAATATCATCACAGTTTGTATGAGTCTGATGATGGGTTGCGAAAATGATTAATGGGAAACGGAGAAAGTAGTTTAAGCTCTTTCAACTCCAACACACAAACCGGAAATCGAGATGGGCTTCACACAAATTCGTTCAAACTAAATACAAATAAAAGGAAGGGATAATATGTTATGAGTTGCTACAACCGACAATAATGGCACAACACATGGAGGAGAAAGCAGAATGCGGGAGACAGGCAGACAGAGAAACGGATTCGAGGGAGATTTGCATAAGTGAAAGTAGCTCGGAGGTATAAATAAAACTACGTAAGGATGGGGGAACGCACTTTTTCGTAAGCGGAGGAAGCGTGTGGAATTGCGGGCTTTAGTCTGAGTGAGTGGAGAAAGGACGGCGGTGGTGATGATGATCAATTGTTAATATATAAGAAGCAATTAAAGGCTAATTAAAAACTAATTGATTTTTGGCTATGACAGAGTTGGGAGGCACTGCCACCAGACACAGCTACTTTCACCTCAGACATTACTCCGCTCATCTTAGCGGCTCACCGCGATAATTACGAGATTATCAAGTTGCTCTTGGACCGTGGAGCTACGCTTCCTATGCCACATGATATCCGGTGAGTAACTTTGACTCCTCAGGATGCCTAGTAGTAATAATTGACATATTCTTGGAATGAGACTAGAGGCAAGTCCTGTGTGGACGTGGACAAACACCTGTTAACCATTAGATGGGCTTGTGAACCCTTTCTGCTGCTGGTGTAGGTTCTCTATAGGATAGGTACAAAGTTTGTGTGTGTAATGAGTGGATGGGTAGATGAATAATCATACTACACAGGAAATGATTCACGATGGAGCAACGACTGATATTTTATTTTGTTTGAACATGAACGTGAATTGCTAGGTCTCTGGGGAAAGAGAAGCATGCAGGGTTGAGTGTGGTATATGTTCTGTGTAACTCTGTATTAACTTAGTTAGTCAAAGATGGTTTGTTATGATGATTGTCCTCTCACAGAGAAGGTGAGTGTTTGGTGAAAGTGTTATGTGCTTTATAAAGGTTTTTACTGTGTGTGTAGTACGATTCAACATGTGATTGATTAGCATTATGACATTATGACTTTCTCACATGGAAATTGAATTTAGTCACTTTCACTGACACTTTCAATGTGTTCTGGTGCTTTCGAAGTGGTTCTTGTATTAGGAGTAGTGTGGTATGTTATACAACTTGCTGTGTGTAAAAGGATGACCAGAATTTGAGAAGTGTAAGGAAATTCAATTATAGAGACACGTGCGTTGCAATATCTTTTTAATGTAGAAGGTAGATGTTGGAAGGTAGAAAGTGAAATTGGACTGTTGATTTATACACCTACGCGTACAGATATAAATATATATGTGTGTGTGTCTGTGTGTCCGTGCAATTTAGCTGTTGACTGAATTGCAGTTAAGTGAAGTCGATAGGGACGAGAAGAAGTGGTAGGAATCATTTTGGCAGGATTGAGGAACCCCTTAAGTGCTTTTGCTGAATTACTTTCCATTTGTAGCAATGTTAACTGTGCTATTTACTCGTATAAAATAAAGTGAGGATGGGAAAAAGTTTTTTTAGTTTTGGCAAAGCTTTACGTTGCGAGTGTGTGTGTGTTTGTATAATGTAACTGGGGGTGTGTGTATTTTATTAGATGTGTGTGTGTGTGCCTTTCAGTTAGTAGTTTTGTGTGTGGTGTGTGTGTGTGTCTTCTTTCCCTGTGGCTTGATCTGTCACACT
Organism: Isotomurus pseudopalustris; assembly: GCA_034698685.1. Lineage (NCBI taxonomy): Eukaryota > Metazoa > Arthropoda > Collembola > Entomobryomorpha > Isotomidae > Isotomurus > Isotomurus pseudopalustris. Next base: position 23,405 of record JAQGBV010000542.1, read on the forward strand.
AACATGAAAGTAATGAAGACTGAAGATGTTGTTATTTTACCCGTTTTATCCGACATTTTTGGGGTGTACTCTTCAAGTTGTGTTTCAGTAGAAATTATACCCAAAGTAAAAGAGTCCAATCTAAAAGTGTACTGTACACTTGTTTGTACTAGTTTGTATGAATCTGTCCTTGTGGAGAGCTAGCCTATTCACTAAATTGGTTTGTAAATCCTGTCAGAAATTCTAAAACTGGGGATCCCTCAGATCCTCCGTGTATGAGAGTTTTGGGAAAAGTGGCTTTCTATGGATTGTGGGAATGCTGAATGGAGTAGCAGCAGTAGCTGTGGTGGTGGTGGTGTGTGGTTTTGTTCAGAGATATTTTGTCACATAAGTGGAAAATGATTGCTCACGAGACTCACTACATTTAGACTGACTCGAGTGAAAGTAGTTTACTCGGTGCATTTAGCATTCTCATGATGATGCAGTTGGTGGGCTTTTTTCTTTTTCGCAATCTCTCTGAGTGATGAGATGGAGCTCTTTGCTGGGTAGGGACGCAGGTAAAGTTATAGGAAATAAATTACGTCGGAGACGCTACGTTGAGGTTGAGACCTTAAAAACACTTTCATACGGGTTGAGATTGCATGTGTGGGATTTAGTGGGAGAGAGAGAGAGAGAGAGAGTCAGGTAAGTTTGACAAAAGAGAAACCTAGTCGGATGACCTTTGACCTGATTCAACATCCGTACATGTTAAGAGATTGGATGGAAGTCAAGTTGAATGAAGGAGAAAAGTCAACTGCTTCTTTGTGATGAATGCCACGGGAGACTTCATTCAGATGCTGTCATCATATCTGGAACTTCATCTCTCTTTCTCAACCGTTGCCCTTGAAACAAATCTCTGTATCTCTGGGTGTGTGTTATGAGACTACATATCTCTGTATATATATGTGTGTGTTTGTGTATCTTATGTTGGGCAGCCTGAAGTACGAAGTAGCATAATTCCACAAGAATGGAATGTCTTGTGAAAAACTTCGTCTCTGATTCTCTGAGAGTATTTCTGGGACAGGGAAGTATACAGAAGGATGTATTCTAGTAGGAGAGTGAATTTTGGTCTTCGTCCACATTTGATATGAAAGATGTGTTCTTTGAACGAGTCTCTGTCTTTGTTGCCGATGATATTCTACATGACGCAGCATTCGGCGGGCTGAGCTGTGTGTTCTTGTTTTTGGCGAAAGTCTTCCCCATCCTTGTTGGTACTCTCAGAGACACTATGAAAAACTTCTCTTGGCTTCACTGCCCTGCTTTCTCTTGTTATTACGCAGAAGAATGAATATTCCCGTGCCAAATTATTATTATGGCGATATTTCGTTTAGTCGTTGCACCAAATAAAAATTGGAAATGCTTGATTTGCTTCTGGGAACTTGGAACGTTTTGTGTATGTGCAGGACTGTACATGGAATTATGTAGGGAATGATCTGCTTGGGAATCGCGTTCAATTCATGTGGCTAAGTTGCTTTGTTGCGTTGGGGAATTGCATGCTGGGGTAATTGCTTAGGTTGTCGTGTTTTATGAGCCAGCTTGGGGTGTAATGAGATGCCATGCAAACAATAGATTGTGTATAGTAGGTTTGAAGTGGTTGGCTGCTTGGTGTGTGTGTATGTTATGAGAGTTCATCAAAAAATGCGAGAAAGTGTGTCTCACCTCAGAATGGAGACAGAAGAGCTTTTTGTGCATTCAAGGAAGGTCTCCTACAGTTTGGCGTGCAACTAAGGAAAAGCGTCTGGTGGAAAGTAATGCTCCATGAAAAAAGTAAGGAAAAACTGAGACAGCTGGGACAAAACGGGAGATTTTTCTTTTTAAAGCGGAAATGAGTACTTTCCCTATTGTTTCCTTGCTCAATAGTTTTTTCCTCCCAAGACTTTATACTCTTTGACTGTTACAATGCTTTCTACTTTTCCAAGAACTCTGTGGACCTCTTCATCTCCCGGCACTTGTTCGCCGAAAGTCTTCAGAGACGTCAAAGAAAATACTCTTTTCTCTCCCTAGCGCACAAGCTCAGCATTAGTTTTTCATAAGAGCATTCATTCTAATGGAATTGTTGATTGATTGCATAAAACAAAATATTTTTATTGGAGAAAATACGAAAATGCCAAGGAAATGTGTGTGGGAGAATTCATCTCCAGGCTGCTTGTGTATCACCATGTTGTTTTGTACTTAACTGGTGGTACTC
>JAQGBV010000543.1:0-25606 GCA_034698685.1 Isotomurus pseudopalustris
TTTAATATGTTGCCCTACACTTACACATTCATGAAATGGTATCTCGCATCTGTACAAAATGATTTTCCACCACACTAATTGCATTGTCGTGAGATTAAAGTGTATTTATGACCTTTCAACTGCCAAAAGGTCATGGTTCATTTCTCTCAGAATATGTATAATAATGACTCCTGTTCATGGATCATTAGAATGAATGAATGTGTAAAGCAGCTTTTACACTAACTACCAACACTACCTAATTAATTGAGAGCAGTATCAGTAACTTACTATAATATCCTAGCTTGCTGAGTTGTACTATCAAACCTTTTCAAAAAATAGATCAAATCGGTCGAACCATATGCACAGAGAAGGCTTCATATACCCGAGAGTACTTTTGTGCAATCTCAAATTATTATTATTTACGTATAGTATTCAGCTCTAGAATTTAAAAGGCACAAATAAAATTCTAATAAGTGTAATACGAATTCTGAAGGGATTTAGCGAGATCTCGTAATACGCTATAAACTCTCATTAATTTTCATGTTATGTTACGGGAAAAACGGGAGCGATAATCCTCGTATTTTGGGAAGATTTATTAGTACTGCGATAAAGCTAAAAAATATCTTTCGTATATGAGAGAGAAATGTAGAATTTATCATTTCTACTTAAGTACTTATGCACACACTAAATAGCAATGTGAATTCACCCTTAATACTTCACACTTAAATCTCTATCCTCATTCCTCATATTACTCGTAATATTTACTAACTCTTTATTTAAACTACAAGGTCTACATACAACTCATGCTTTGGCTTAAGTCTCATCGCCTCATGGATTGCTCATGCTCTTCAGTTTGCGTACTTAAAATAATAATAATATTATTATAATCTATCCGCACAAACTCACCCTACTTACGTCTTACGAACTTGCAATAAGATTGGCGTTAAAGTGCAAAATAGAATCTATTATAATAAACATTATTTTTTAAATATTTCTCTCTTGTTTCCTATAGGACGCGAAGAATAGAAAAGCAGAGAAGTCATATTGTGTTTTTGTGTAAAAATAAGTGAGGAGTGCATATAATTATATTGCATGTCTTGATGACATAAAATGTTTCAAGTCGATCTCAACAGGAGTTTAGGTGTTTCCTGAATAGCCCAAAAGAAACTACGGTAGACGATGTAATGTTTCATAAAAGCAACGATTTTGCCATAAATGTTCCTAAGTTTTTATTATTTTGTTTCGTTGCATGATTGTCTCATCCTCGTGATTACACACATGCAGATCATCTAGTTTTGTCACCAGACGAGTCACGAGAGAACAAATGTGAAAAAGTGCCTTAAAATTCCCCAAGAAAATTGGTGTTAACCCGAAATCATGGAAGAGAAACGAGTTCAGGTATTGTACATGGTCATCGTTTTTTATGATTTCTTGGTAGTTGGTTGTGGCGTGGTTGCTTCTTATATTCTTTGCTTTTGTTTGTTCTAAATGACCCGATTGAAGAATTGCGTTAACTCACCATCTCTTGCGGTTGAATGGGCTACAAAGTCACAGCTACTTCTATTGTGATCTCAAACTCACAAAATGGAATTGTTTGCATGCGAATCCTCGTGAGACTAACTTTAATAAAAGGCCTTCTTGAATTGCAGATGGGATTTCGTGGCGTTAGAACATCCAAGTTTCGCCATGTCTTTGGTCAACCAGCGAGGAAAGAGATTTGTTACGACAACATTAAAATCACAAGGAATGCTCATGATTGCAATTTCTGTGCTGTGAATCCAAAGTTTCTAGCTGTTGTAACGGAAGTAGCTGGTGGTGGGTCTTTTGCGGTCCTTCCGTTAGAAAAGGTAAAATACAGCAAAGAAATGTGAGCCGAGATTACGATGTTTGAATGAGGAAAGTAAATGACTGCTTGAATATCTTTTAGTATGGAAGATTAGACCATCACGCTACATTTAAAGTCACGGGTCACACCGGACCAGTATTAGACATAAAATGGAACCCTTTTAACGATAACATTATAGCGTCTGCTTCAGAGGACGCAACGGTCAAGGTATGGTACATTCCTGATGGTGGACTCACCAGTGATTTAAATGAATGGCTCGTCGAACTCGGAGGTCATAAGCGTCGTGTAGGATTTGTTGAATGGCATCCCACGGCTGAAAATGTTTTAGCCAGTGTCAGTTTCGACTTTTCGGTGAGTAATCAATTGATGTATGAGCTCCTCCAGATAATTTTTATTCGATTAATTAAGATGGCTTTTTATCGTAGATAATAATATGGAACGTCATTCGAAAGGAACCTATAAGTGTGATTGATTGTCACCCAGACATGATCTATAGCATTTCTTTCAATCGAGATGGTTCACTTCTGGCCACAACGTGTAAAGACAAAAAGCTGAGAGTGATAGACCCACGCACAGGAAATGTTCTCCAGGTAATGTCCTCCAGACCGGAGATTAGTTTTTTGGGGATAAGGCTTAAATTAGGATGTTGGAACATTTAGGAGGGGCAATGTCATAGTGGAACGAAGGCGAGTAAAGTTGTGTTCTTGGGGGATACGGGACGCCTGTTAACGACTGGATTTGCGAGATACTCAGACAGGCAATTTGCCATTTGGGACTGCAAAGATTTAGGGAAACCTCTTGCTGTCGAGGTAATCGACTCATCTTCCGGTGTTGTGTTCCCTTTCTACGATCACGATACCCGCATAGTCTATCTGGCTGGGAAAGGTGATGGTAACATCAGATACTATGAACTTGTCGATCGTCCTCCGTGGGCTCACTACCTTAATCAGTTCTTGTCAGGCAGCCCTCAGGTTAACCATTTGTTGCATCAACAAGATTGAAATACATTATTCAACGTGTTAACGAGTGTTCTCTTCCAGAGAGGACTTGGATGGCTGCCGAAACGAGGATGTGATGTATTCAGATGTGAAATTGGACGGTTCTACAAATTGCATGCCATCAAGGGACTATGTGAACCTATATCTATGATTGTGCCCAGGAAGGTTCGATCTTACCCTCAAATTTTCTGTTTTATTACCTAGTGTACCATATTTGGACTCTAATTTTAAATTCCAGAGTGATCAGTTCCAAGACGATTTGTTCCCGGATACCCCAGCTCCAACTCCTTCGTTGACTGCAACTGAATGGCTGAGTGGAGTTAATAAACCTCCTTTGTTAATTTCCCTTCGAACAGGTCAGGATGAGTCCAAGTTTTACATAACGTTAAAGGTTACTTGACATTCAACGGAAGTGATTTTTTGCAGGGGTTGTGGTCAAAACGCACAAAGCAGTTCCTCTGCAAGAAATAGAAATGAGTCGGCCTTTGGACAAAAATAATGAAATGAAGTTTGCTTTCCTGTCTCATGAAACTATTCCTGATTACCGAAGTGTAGACGTAAGTCGGTCAATTTTGCCATTTCATTTGTATGCCGTCATTACTCTTCAACGGAAAATGTCATCAATCTTCTCGAATGGAAGTGTGCCGTGACATCAAAATTACCATATCCAATATATATGCATCCTATCATTCACCAGTAATCACCAGAGGTCTCACAGGCTTTAAATTCTAACCTACATGCCCACGTCACATTTTTTTCCATCGCTTGAGTAACATTGAAGCGTCCATACTAATTCTATACTTGTACCCGCATGTTGATAGTTTCATTCTTTAGTTGAAGCTGCTTCGGACAAATTGAGTTTTGCATGATTTCTGCATGATATTTATTTGTACCTGCTGCATGAATTTGCATGAGTATTTAACTTTGCATGTGTGCTAACTTTAGGATTCAGAAATGTTTGACGATCAAGGCGTAAGTTTACGACGTGATGAGAGATATAGTGACGATGGGGATGACAACATGACGGATGGAAGAAGTTCCAGACATTCCAGAGACTATGATGACTACGACAGTGGCGTTAACACAGACATGAGCCTTGTCACGGTCGCTCCGAGTTCCCCAACTCATTTTCCGCTTAAAAGATCCGCATCTACTAAAATCTTGCAGATCATTAACATCCTACAACAGGAAGCTTTCAAATATGATTTGGTACTTAACCCAACTCTCTTTTAACAACTTGCCTAATTGATTTCTATTTCTGCATGAAGCTTACATTGAATATTTAGTCGCTCAAGTAAATTTATTTCTTAATCTTCAGTTTTTGCCGTTTTCACTCAAAGATTTTACTGCAATTCTACCAAATAATTCTTAACTTTTAATTGAAATTCTTACAGCTAACTATTAATGCCAACATTCTTGTTTTTATTAACGATTACTATCGGTGATAAATTGATGAAAGGTGGTACGTTGTTTGTGATGAGCATAAAAGTAGTTAATTCTGATAAATTAATCCCAATGGATCCTATAGACTCGAGACAAAGATGTGAAAGAAAAATGGGAGAAGACCAAAGTAAACCAAGCAGTTCAACAAAAAAAGGTTGCATCGATTGTCTCCCAACTTCAGAATCCGAACGCAGGGTCCGTTCCAAATCTTGCAACGACTCCACAGTCTAGTTCCTTAAAACAAGACATGGAAAAAATCAAGAACATTCAAAATACCACCGAACTCGTGACGTTTGACGATGTAAGCAGCACAGGATATTATTATAAGTATTACTTGTAGTAACTTCGAGTGTCAATATGAAATTGTTTATATGCATTATCAGTTTCGAGGAGGATACATTCGTAAATGTCTAGAGGTTGAAAGACTACAGCTGATGACGGCTTTGAAAGATAAACGAATCAAAGAGCTGGAGTCGCTAATTGAAATACTTGCAAATTCTAATCATCCTCCAACAAACCAGCAATGAACTATCAAACGCCTTGCAAAACAAGCAGCTTACCGCGTCAAATCAAGTGCTTGACACCTATACCTTCAAAGTTGGATTCAATACTTTCAATATTACTTCAGCTGTAAGGATTATTGAGAAACGATTAGAATAGCTCACGCTTCTGTACGATCTCAAGTCAAACTTGTGATGCCCAACTTCTTCGTTTAAATTCATTTCATCGTATTTTTTACATCATTCGACTTCTTACCATACTTCTAGGAACATTTCAGAGAAAACTGCGATTTCAGACGACTGACTGCTACTTCCGTAATAATTTAAAAGTGTACTGTATCATCAAGAATTCGCTCAGCTGACTTATAGCTTGTAAAAAGACCATGAGAAGCAGTTTCATTTACAGCCATGCCTTAATCTAAATAACTTGCTTTTATCGAGTCATAACCAAAGAAATAATAAAAATAAGTACATTGTGCACTGTGATGTATAGAAAAAAATGCTCACGCGTAATTATCTTCATTGAAACTTTATCCATAAGAAAGTAAATCGACAGAAAAACTTGCATACAAAATTTGAGTCGAAGCTTAGTTTACTATCATTTGGCTAGCATCTAAGTGGTGAATTTGGTTGCATAGTTGCAAAAACGAAGTACTGCTCTCATCGACTATGTGGCAATTAGTTTGTGACAAAAAATACCATGAATTGCTAAGTTATAGCGAACAGATTTCGTCAGAACAAATTGACAGAGAGTTGACGGCAACATTATATAAGGGAATATACGTAACAATACAAAAAATAAATTACTATACGAGATATTTCTGTAACTTCAACAACTAAGAATTAGAGAATAATGTGGGAAATAACTCTTTAAGCCGCGTCTCCGTTGATGGCTGTTTCACCAATAGTAAACTTCTTCACAGTTAAACGGAGGCAACCTATGCGAATGGTTGATCCGGCATGCAAAATTCCACCGCTTTCATGGGAAATTAAGGTCGCGTATTTGAGTTTAATTTTGTCACATTCACACTCCGTCTGTAATAAGAGAAATGACCAATATACAGCTTTCGAAAGATGTGCCCTTCAATGTTTGGCTTTTAGAGTACGTACCTTATCGCTTTCAACATATCTGGGATTGAATGCGCTTATTTTCAACCCACGTCTCTCAAACAATGCCATCTTAAATTCATGCATCTCTCGAGGTTTTTGCACTGGAATTTTAGGTTCTTGCAACGAATGGAGCACAGAATCAACTACAACCCCATGTGGACTGTAATTGATAAATTCCCATTGTAGTTTCTGTGGATCAAAAAATATGAAAAGGTCCCGAGAAGATAATCTAGAACAATCGACATATTTCTGAGGGTTCAGCCATGCATAATAAGATTTGGTAGCCTCTTTCAGTCCAATCTCAATTGCTGTAGAGTTAATATCCAGTTGACTGGCAGTATTATGAACATAAAACTGAATCATTGGATCGGTTTTCTTCTTAAATTGAGAAGGATTCTAAAATATTGAATGCAGAGTTTGTTACGACACAAATGCAAAAGAATACCAGATTTACAAATATTGCAAAAATCAACATTACTCACATTTCTAACCACAGGTTTATCTTTAATCTGCGATGAACCATATTCGCCTTTCTCAGATTTTTCGGCAAACTTAGCATCCAAATCCCTTAATCTTTGAAACGCAAGATCATACACCTGCTCAAGTGGAATAGACTTCAAAAGATTCATTCTCCTTTCATCGCTTTCATTTGATTTAGCAGCAGCCTCAAGTAGTAAGTCAATACCGCTACATAATGGTTCAGTTGTGCATTTTCGCTTAGGTGCAGGACCTTCCAAACAGGTGTCTTTGCTATTATTATCAGGCAGCTGAGATGTTTTTGAATTCTGAGCTTCAGCAACAGGAAGTTTAGTATCAAGCGACGACGCTACTTTACTGACATCCTGAGGATCATCAGGGATTGTTTTTTCCTTAATACTGCCTTTTTCAGATTTATTTGTGGTTGTTAAAGCATTCTCAGTGTTAATTGTAGTCTCCATAGCGTCTTCATTAGCAAAACCATACGACATGCATGAATAATCGGTCTCGTCAGGCTTCCGAGGTGTGAAAAACTGCAAAACAGAAACGGAACAAATCACGCATCGGCATCGCAACAGAAGAATAATTATCAGACAAAAAATTGTGATATAATTCAGTTAATTCTGAGTCTGACCATTTTAGAGTACGGGAATCTTTTTCTGAAGGAGTAAAGTGGGTTTCGTTGCGTCTTCTCCATAAAGGACAAAACTACTGTTTCAGGAATAAATTCTTGATGCGTTGTATCCCAGAGCCTAATCCTTTCCGACAGCGCAGATGATGTAAGGCGAGTGGATTCCAAAAACGGTTCAGGATGAAGGGGACACATCCAAATACCACCAGGCGGGGTGGTCAAAGGTGGCGACAGGCAGTCAAAATGGAAGTAAGATGGACAGTAATCACATTGAATTAGAGGAGCTTTTCGGCAAGACCTACGCAATTCAATTAATAATATTATTTGTTTTTCATTTGTATTTGTAACTGTTATCTTAGAAACAGGGTGTCTCATAAGTCGCTAAACTATCACCCCGTACGCACTTACAAATGACATTCAAAGCACAACGCCCTGGTTTTTGGTTTCGTTTCTGTATCATGGTCAATAATATTCCGTCGAGTAGCTTTCTTCACTATGCTGCGACTTGTTCCTGTAGTTACACGATAGCGTCAGTAAAAGTATCATAATAGAGTCATGAAAGTCTTTCAGTCCCATTAAAAATTACCAGGAAAAACAAAGTCGTTTCTCTGATAAGGTACAGGTATTTCAAAAATCGACGGATTCGCTGTTTTACAAGTGCCCACCCCTGTCTTCATTATCTTCTCAATGGAATCATTTAGATCTACAACCTTCTTCTGTTTCCTTTTCTTCTTGCTTGCTTTTCCTTTAGACCGAGGTGCACCCGGGCCATCTTTCCATGACACGCGTTTAGAAGCACCCCCAGCCATTGAGCCTTTGGAGGCACTCGCTGTAGCTTCATCTCCTTCTTCACCTTCACCACTTGCAGGCTATTACAACAATATCCAAATTACGCATGGAACCTTTTTCACCTCATCTAACCATCACCACAACAATGGAGCACTTACCATAAAATGTTTATTTCGACAAAAGCGACAAGTCCAATCTACTTTGTCCTTCGCCGAATCTTCATCTTTCGGAGGATCATCACACAACGGATGATAACAAACTGAGCACGATTTGCACGTGAGGAGAATGTCTCCAGGCTCACCACACCCTTTGCAGTTCGTCTCCTTCGACACCACCCGCTTGTCATTCTTCTTCTTTTTTCCGTTGTCCGTGACTGGTGGAGTTGTCATCGACAGTATAGCCTGCACAGATGATCAAACTGTCAACCAAATATCCTAACACAATTACCAAGTTTTTTTTACTCACCGACATAACCGAGTCCGGGTTCCCATTCCAATGATTCATTGTCGCTTTTAAGTCTTGTTGCTGCCCAGTTCCCTTGCTTCTTTCTGTAATTCAAACAAATCCCATAATTATTTCAGAATGATAAGATGACCAACAAACACCATAATTCTGTTAAAATGTATAATTATTTACATCTCAAGTTTTAATTGCAGAGCCACAACATCTCCACTCACGCAAATCTTCCTGTGCAGAACAACACTGTGGATGAAGACTGAAGACTACGAGACACTGTGTGATCCTATATGATGTGAACGCAGTGGAGGCTAAGGAATACATTGAACTTGGTTGGCCGCCGTAAAATTCAAATCAGCACATTCCCGCGCTATCCTCAAGTTGGGGTCCTTTCGGAATCTTTGTTTGCCGTGAGTAGGAAGCCCGGTACAATGTTTTCTTCATGTAAATGAGGCGTCGAAATTTTGGGATTTGACTTCGAAGACATCGTCTCCTCCACAAGACAGTTATGAATACATAAATACTTCATTAAAATGCAAAATTCCCGAGGGTTCTCTTTGATTTTGATTTATTCAAATCAATTACTGAAATCTTAACATAATTCACAATTTGAACGCTAACTAATACATTACTAATAAAGTAAGACTTCGTGAATTACAAGTACAGATCAGATTCATAGAATTCTACGACTAAAATAATTCTAATGTTTACTAATATCTAGTAATGTAACGATTGTAAATGCATGTGTTTGGTAAAGATCATATTATATTGAAAAGCATCGTTGTAACAATTGAGTTACCAAGCGTCGAACATTTCAGTCGCTTTTTTGGCTTTTTCGGCGTCTCGTATGGTCTTTTCTCGCCTTTTCCTGAGTGTGCCAGCCCGATCTGGGTCTTTGATTCGAAAAGTCGCAGTGGGAGAGTAATTTAGGTCTACTCCAATGTCTCGGCCTACTGGCCAGATAATGTCGGCCGGTTTACATGTGAGCCCATTCGGGTGCGTCTTCTTTAAAGTATCCAAGACTTTCGGGAAGATGAAATGATCTTCCAGCTCAAGTCTCCGCCGTTCACTTACTGGGTCTATTCCGAGGCGTTGTCTCATTTCTACCCCCATTGCTTCTTTCTCACTCCAAGGGCGAGGAACCATATCCTTCCCTTTAAGAAATTCAATCCATGGACCCATTGGAAGGCCCAAGATGGACGCTGCCTCTGACAAAGCCAGACATGTCCATTTTCTTACGAACATCGCCGAGCAATTCGGTATTCCACCGGAATTTGCAGACTGCCAACAAATTAGAATAATGCATGATTTGCTTTAGCAGTATTTCATAATCATCAGAATTTTGTAAACAAAATAATGATAATAGACCTGTTGATGCCAAGCACAGCCCAAGCGAACTCTGTAGTCCCAAGTCTGCGATTTGTAATAGTTCGGCCCAATTACAGAACGTTTCACGTTTTCCAAAGATCCTTTTTCCGCTGTGAAGTCGTGGGCATCCATCGAGAGTCTCGCTACCAGGGGCTTATTCGGACTCTCACACACTTTTCCCAATCCTTCCTCACGTAACTTCTTTATAGTCGCTGTGCATCTGAAGACTTCTTGAAGTAGCGGCTCCAATGGAAATACTCGAATGGGCAGGTCAACATCTAAATATTATTTTGTGAAAGACAGTTGAAATCGAATACTATATAATTCAACACAATAAATTATGGACTAAGAAATGGCATCGCTTATTACCACACTTTTCCATAAGCCAAGCAAGGCAACCGCTGACCACTTCTACATGAGGACTTGCGGTGAAGACATACTTCCTAACATTGCCGTCGCGGTCCTACAGATCGATTCATTGGGTTTTTTATACTACAGAAACAAAGATACTGCTTGATAGTACAATTGTGTGCATACGGTCATTAGAACGGAATTATCGTAAACGGCCCGGAGGATTTTTTGATAATCGTCTTCCCCAAAAGAGTAGGCGAGACCGGTCTGAGAATATAATTAAAGTATATTGAGGATTGGCAAAAGTAGGATGGATTTTAAACTTTCAACCCACCTCATATGTATAATTAGGCGCAGGGATGTAAAGTTTTTCACTTCTTCGACCACCTCTATGATCTCTCTCATCCCTTGAAGTGTTTCCTAGAATATACATAGTAAAATAAAAAAGATAATACTATCACAGCTTAATTGGTTAGTAGAAAAAGAAACCAACTTGTATCTATGAGGGAATTTCTGAAAGTTATGATCCCCTCTTTAATACTCCATTTGGAGAAGGCGACCTCAGCCGGCTCATACGTGTAAGGCGAATCTCCTTTATCATAATAGCTGAAGTGGACGCAAGACAAGGTTAATTCTTCCAGCGCTTTACTATTTTGAACCAAACCCATAAACCGCGATTTAATTTGGTAGATAACTTCATCTCGATCAAAATCCTGAAGAACCATTCGGAATTCCTTCGGATTAAGAGTCTTTACAGTCTGAACATCATCATCGTCACTTCTGCAGAAAGAACCACGAGAAACACATTACCGACACATTACATTATCATCATCATTTTAAACAACTACACTGCTTCTACACCAAAAATACATTAACTTTTAACTTAATGATATCCATACATGATGCGTTTTTTCTTGTAAGGAAACGGAGGCTTAGCAGTCTCCTCATCTATGAAATACGTATTCATATCGAACTTCGGATTCTGAACCATTTCCTTCTTCTTCTCTTCAGGCTCTTCCTTAATGAAAATTGAATCAAAATCCAATCTCGACTGCGAAGCCACATCGCTTCCATCCATGGGTTCGTCTTTCACTGGAAGTGAGTTGAAATCAACAGGCTGAGGCTCAGAAGGATCCGCATGTTTCGCCTTCCGGTCTCTTTCAATTTTATTATAGCTGGAGATAGAGAACAACCTTATTTTCTCCAGTTCAGGCAGAACCTGCACGGACAAAGGAACATGGGATTAAGCATAATATTAGTCAGGTGTCATGTTAACTGAAATGGATGGTAGTTTGTTCCACTCTTTTTCCAACACTACAAAACTACAAACGTACCTGCCACTCCTCATTAAGAAAGTCCGCAACTTCCTTCCACCCCCCTGGGAATCTTCTTCCTTCTCTCTCGAGCTCAGCTCGCCGTTCTTGCATGAACAACATAAAAGGGTTAGCTTTAGCTTTGCTCTTCGTTTTGTTGTTATTTCCTTGGCTATTCATCGTTAGTGCTTTATTAGTTACTAATCTGTTACACGAGAATTTACGCAGTTTTTGAGAAATTTCGAAATCCAACAATAGAAGACTTCCCAACAAACGGCTGACCAACTGCTCCGACTGTCGAGAGAAAGAAACTGCGAAGTGAGGATTACTTAAAATCGTCTCCTACGTTCAGCGGAGCATGTTGGTGTTCGAGTAGTTGGAGAATCTGGAGAAGGCGCCAAATGTCGCAGTCTCGTTCCTGGAAGTTTTGCATGTCAGATGTCACTCCTTATCTGCCAGCTGCGACAAAGATAGCTCCAAATTGTCCAAATGTGCATTCAAAATTTTATGTAAATTCCCGAATTCCGAATTAATAGTGTCGGCTGTATAAATACGTGTCTTCGTAAAATAGCAATCATTATATGAATAATTAAAGTAGTAGTATAATGTTGATCGACAGTTTAACGGTTGACGCACACGACCATCCACATTTTATTCTACACCATTTTACTTTCATATCTACATAATAAAATAACAATATTATTTTGATTAGAACTAAATGAATGCCATTTGTATTGTTTTCGGTTGTAAGTTGTAATTAAAAGCTAAATTTAGTCACATTGCTGCATTTGAATAAAAGTGGTATATAGTTCTTGTTCGGTTTCTTATGACAATCTATATAAGTAGTTCCGTTCTTCCGTTTACTAGGATGATGAGTAACACTGTAAGGAATGAGCAAGTTACAAGTTTCAATTTCAATCGTAATAATGAATTGTATCTCCTAGAAAGTCGAGGGTGAAAGTTGGCTAGTGGAATTAACTTGTTATGGCTAGTTCTTCTATTATTTGGTAAATGCTACAGCTAGAAACAAGTCTTTTTAACAACTCTTATGTAACAGCGGGTGGGACAGTATTATTTACATAGCGACATTGAAACATTAAATTTATACCCTAAAATGATCTCCAGTCTTCTAGTGTGCTATTAAACTTGGTTGTGAGCTACACATTAACGGTTTAAAAGTCAATTAAAGTAAATGAATTACAATAAATCACAGTTCGTGCATTAAATGTAGTACGACGAAAAGTTGTTATAGGTGCAGTAAATTGGTATGTGCCAAGGGGGTTACATTACAAACAACGCTATTAATAATACGAGGATAGACATAAGAAACACTCGAAGTTTCGAAGTATTTTACACTTCCAACAGTTCCAACATTGCACACAGAATTTGATTGCTTGCATGAGTAGTTCAGCTTCTTCATCTTCACTGGCTATTAAGTCCTCCATTGTACGCGTAGTCTGCTTTGTTATGCATTATCAATCGATTATCCACGAAGTAGAATGAGTCAGACCGAGTTTCGAATGGAGATGTAATCATCTCGTTAGCTGTTAAGGGAGATAACACAGACGTTACATCACATTTATAAGCGTTGCATGTGAAGAGAATGCACGACATAATAATTCATTCGCTCAGTCTTACTCAATTCTTTCGACAACGGTGGAAATTCATAGATGTGTTCGCATGTGTTCCGGCTGTGAGGAATACAGAACCCAAACTCGAAGTCGAAAGTCTTCAATAACCGGTCACGGAAAAAGTGTCGTTCTATCATTCGAAAGTTCTCCACTGGCTTAGTTCCCACCGTAAACTCCACCCTAGATAAATAATGTGGAATTAGTTGGCTCACTTGACAATTCACATGCACAATTTCATCATGAGGATAACCAATTTCATGAGGTCAAATAGTAGACAACCAAGCATGCAAGAAGATAGAAACGCAGTATTGGGGCATTTATCTACTGTCTGAGTCTTACGAGCTGAAGTTATATCATTTCATTGTGCAAAGGTCTCTTTTCCCTTCTGTGTGTAATGGCTCTTAAATAGATTAAATACTTCAAGGATGGACACGTCGGACAAAGGATCGATAACCAAACGATTAATGATTCAAGGAAGAAATGATAGTCTATTTGGGGACATGATAATCATTAATTCAATTCACTACTTACGTAGCTCCCACAATCTTGAGTCGGAGGAATTGAGGTGTGAACTGGTAACGAACAAACCTTCCTGCGTTTGGATCAATGTCTTCTTCGTTTTCTTGAGATTCCACCACTTCTAGGAATCAATCATACATATTATTATTATTATCTTATCTTTGTAACTAATTTACATGGGATTCATGAGGTCTTCTTTTGTGGAATTCGGAATGAATGAAAGAATGACAAATATGAGTCATTCTAAGAAAACGGGCTCGTATTCTGGATTGCTTTAGCTGCAACAACCGTCACACTTTATTTATCACGTACAGATAAGATTAAAAACGAGATGACTCACAGTTTGGTTTCAGAAAAGTTATTATTGTATATTTGTCATTCATCAATCCGTTCCTTAATTATTATAATTTCTCATATTATATACAAAGTCACTTAAGGAAAGTGAGAAAACCGACAAGCAAGTTACCTGTAGGCTTGGCGATTTCAAATAAAACCGTGTTGGTTTCCATATCTCTGATTTTAAATCGTGTAAAGTCTATTTCATACACATTTTCCTCGGGCTTGCATAGATAATCTGAAAGGACAAGAAGGATTATTTATTTGTCAGGCATCGTACCTAACACAAGTGATAACAAACTACGTTAGACAAAACACAGGATGTTTTCGGAGTTTATTTTATTCTAATTGTAAAGTACCATTACATGCGTCATTGTTCCATGACAAATGTGTTTTCCCTATTACAATACTTCTAACGATACCAATCACAAAAGTGCTTCTGAAAGGTCTTGTTTCTAAAACTAAAACACTAAAACAGGCTGAACTTTCCGGATAGGTGCCTTAGCTATATATTAAGTTTTAAAATATGCTGTTAGTTTTTTTCCAGGAGCATTAAGATTTTCATCAGCTTATTGTTTCAGGTTCAGACGTAGTTTTTAAATGTGAGAATAAGAAAGTCTGTGTAACATTATTCCAGCTTCCAGCAAAAGCAAATATCATCTTACAGGTTTTTAGCTTTATCCTGCGTGATGTACGAACGATACTTACGAATTTTGCTGATGTCTGGAAAAGTTGTTGGCCTACATAAGCTTAACTTCCAAGGGAAGGAAGATCGTACTGGCTTGCTTTTGCTTTATGCATTTTAATAATGTAAAATGAGCAGCGTGAAGACGTGAGACTCAGAGCTTCTTCAGTATGCATGAAAGGCATCACAAACTTAAACCAGTGTCAAACCTCTGGCCAGCAAGCCAAAAGCCAAACTCTTCTTCAAAAAGACTTTGTACGAGTCGATGATGATCATGCAAATGAGGATAATGTAATCTCACTGGGACTTGTGTTAAGAAAGTCTCAAAATGGCATTGGTTTTGTCAATAGTTTTTACAGCTCAAGGAAAGTGACATAGGATAAAAAAACCTTCTTCCATTCTATTCAACTCTATCCATGTATTAGTAAATCTCGCTTTGTTATACGGTTACCTGGGTTGATTATTGTAATCTCATATAGCTATCAAATTCCGAATTATCTTTCATGATATGTGAAACACGTCTGACTATCTCACAATAAAAATTTGAAATTGCCTTAAAAGGAAGTCAAACTGAATTAAACAGTCGAAGTAGAAGTCAACTGAAGCGCGGAGGTTGTAATTTTCATAAATTGTAAAATGCGTACGCAAAGTTTCACGCACAGGTAGACGCTAACTTAGTTAGTAAGATAAACACAAGTCATGCTGCTGTAGGTAAAGTATAATTTGTTAATTGCGTGAGCTTGTGAAAACATGATATTAAGAGTCATTATAGTATTAGTAGATTACTCAAAAGCATTAAAGATTTGACGAGGATTTATCCATCAATTATATTGGCCATTACTCAAATGTATCGAACCAAATTACAATTTTAGCGTTTTAGCTTCCTTAGTAAATTTGACACTGGGTGCTTCTACAGATGAGCGACCATGCTCAAAGGTTTCGTAACTTATTGTGTGTTTAACCGTCGTTATCATCAGCATCGGCTATATTTTTAGGCTTTAAATGAATTATTGTTAGCTAGTGCATGTAATGAATGTTCGTGAGGATTTAATTCTGTCTGAATCTAGCAGGAAGCAATAAAAAAGAATATGCTTTACAATTCCTTTTTTTAAATTTAAGACTTGTTATGTTTTGGACAGTTACGTGTTACCTAAGAGTAAGTAATCAAGACGGATTAAGACTTACTTTCGGTGACCTTGTTGAGACGGAGAACATCATCCGGAGATATAGACTCCTTTTTCAATAATTGCTCCTCTGTAATAAAGATACCCTTCAGTTAGGTGCATACTTTCTTGCGTTTAGTTTTAATATAGTTAATTTGGTCAGTAAAGAGTTGACTTAGTCTTTCATATTTTGTGACTACAACCTCGACTGCATATACAATGACATTTTTCTGACTTTAACTCTGCTTTGCCATGATAATTTATGCGCTTTGTTTACAATTATCAAGTATATAATATTTGCCAAAGCAGTACAGTAAAGGTTAGACCCAGTATACGTACTGTTTATCTCTGAGAGAATAAAATGTAAAGCCTCTACCAATGCCTCAATGAGGGGATTGATTAGTTTTGAGATTGTCAGATAATATTACAAGGCATCATAATCAAAGAGTATGGAAACACGTATCATACAAGCAGACTTTAAAGTGACACTTGGTACATGCAGTTTAAATGCCTCACATTATCAAAGTAAATAGTTTTCATCGCAATTCATGAAACTGTTAAACAAACCTGTTAATACAGTGTCAGACTTCCCTTTGGCCTGCTTGTAAAAGTTCTCACTCGTTTTGGCTACAAGACTTGTCATCTTGACGGAATTGATTTTAAAAGTTGTATCACCCGAAAAACCCTTGGAATATCACGAAGAACCAGTCGCTCGGTTGTTTATACAGAGTAAAGGTCAGTTAATTGTTTTAACTCGAGTTCACAATGAAGTTATACAGAAGTTTTTGCATCAAACTTGATGCACGCAACAACAGGAGCAACACAAAGGCTTAGAGGTAGAACTTCACACAATGAGCTAAATTTTTGCTGCAGTCCACACGAAGGATATCCAAATGTAGGAACTTATTACGACAATTTTATTATACTGCAAGAACAAGATTGTAAAAAGTAAGCTCAAAATGCTTGGTAGTGTTGTTCTTGACGGTGATGGAAAAATAATTCTTCAATTCATGGATTAGCTGACACAATGATGTAAAGAAAAACTTTCATTAAACACAGATTTGCGCGACCTTGTCCTCAAAAGAAGTCGCTTGATTCGTGAAACTTCTTTTATCTCATAGATCCTTTTGGTACTTTGTTAGTTCTTACTAAGATTGACACTGAGACACAGTTTTATAGTTATTTGAGAGGTTCTGCTTTAAAGGAATATGCAAAGGATGATTGCCGAAACGACTCTCAGGGAACTTGAGACTTGTCGACACTTAAAGAGTCTTGTGAGACATAAGTTTATGTAGCTTGTGAGAAGGAGACAGGTGTAAATGGAAAGGAAGTCAGAAGTAGATTAAACAAAGTGTTATCCGTTGTTGTCCGGTTAAGTCATTATTATTATGTGTGCTTAGGGAGGCATGAGCGATCAAGGGTTTAGTTCTCGAAAAGTTTGTGTGGATTTTGCATTTTACAAAGGTACTCTATGGAAACGAGCATAAACACTGTAAATGTAAGGAAGTTAATTCACATGGCCAATATTGAATGTATCAAAGTATATGTACCTGACAACTCCCCTTCCCCTTAAGAGAACTCTCGAGTGACTAAACGACTCAATTCCTCGCTTACTATTGCTTTCTCATCTACACACGATACTTACAGGTGAATCTATATTGCTTTTACTCCAAGACGGTCTCACTAGAAATGAATTAAACACACATTTCATGTGTACGCTAGTATTTCCAGAGCACAACGCAGCCTCAGAGAAATCGGGTGAAAGTGGGCTTCACCGAAGGCTGCCCCCGATCCAAACCGATATTTATTTAAAAAAGAGTGAAAGAGCTTAGGCTGAATCTCTCTGCATGAAAGTCTCGAGAAAGTTTTCTATGAATCTACAGAGAAGTTATTCGAATGCAAAGCATGTGTTTATCCCACATCCAACTCCAGCATCTCCAGTCACAAGTGAAATGTGTGTTCCCATGTTGGCTTTGTGACATGATTGTGACCATCTCAATTCCATGCGAACTTGCGAAGTATAAAGTTTCTTCCTTACATTGGGCAGCATCTTTCTTGTTTGTGCATCCACATAATAACATAAAATGTTCATCTAGGAGATCTAGGATATCTAGATTGTAAATTAGCTTTGGCTTTGCGCTACAATAAAACAAATAATGATCATGATCTACGAAGGAGACTTCCATTTTCTGATAACGAGCTGAAAAAGAACTCGATATAAATCTGTGTGCCAAATAAAATAACCTGAGATGCTTATTGTAAGTCTGCCGACCGTTTACTCGGCTGATTTACCACACTACCGCCAGAATGGAATTATTTTTATCCTCGTCTCGAGATAGAATTGTCATAAAATCAATTATCATATGCCCCGATAAGTCACGACTTTTGTTGTCCGTTATGAAGAATTTTCAGCCTCCAATTACTATTTTCCATTCGTTACGCTTGTACTGTTGACTGTGAGCATTGAGGACCATTTGAATGTCTCCATCTAATCTTTCCCAGGCTGGTTGAACGGAGGAATCGAATTACATAGTTTACAAGATATTTTGCCACGGACAGTTATGAACCTGAGTAGAGGGCTTAATATTAGTTTCATTAGTCTCCTACGTCGTAGTGTTATTCACCGTCTCACATATAGACCAGTGGATATCTTAAAAGTTAAACTTTTTATGAGCATTGTACTTTTGTACATTATTGTACGACAGGCTTCTACTGAACCACCTCATACAATCTAACTTAAGATACGGCGTACGCAATAACATGAGAGACTGGAGGAAGGAAGGCAAGCGAGTCACTTCTACTGCTCTATATTAAGATTGAGACAGTGATCCGTCTTTACTTCACCTTCACCTAAAGTCCAAACCTCAGTGGGCATTTGGATGCACTACGTCTGTGCATGACTTATAGGTCCCGGTCATCTTTCTCATATTTACCTAAAGACCATTCAACCATTGTTGTCAATTGTCATTCAAACCATTCACTATTCATATGACTTCAAGTCAATTCATTCAGTTCGACAGAAACCATCGAATTGAACACTCTTCTACAGGAAGTCTAGCTTAAACAAGTAGAACTTCATTTTGATAGCTCGCGACTTTTTTTTTAAAGAAACCATATGTGGACGTGAACTTAGTTTCTTAGTTCCATAAATCTACGAAAGTATAATATAAAAATTGTATTAACTAAATATTTGTCAGTCTTCTCGAAATCTTATATCACTATTTAGTGGTGCTAGAAGTGAACAATCGGTTTACCCACGTTTAGTGTTGCCCCACGGCCAACGCTGTGGTCATTCTTCGGACTTAGAGATTTACAAAGTCATCTACTGTAAGTGGTATTTATTAATAATAGTATTCTAGCCTTTATCACCAAATTGTTTCTCTTTGCCCTTTCTTCGCTTCTATTTGAAAGCGTCTTTTTAGAACCAACTACTATTATGTTTGCTGTGCATTCAGTCTTAAGAGTGACGCTTTGAATAACGCTGCAACCTGCAACTATTGATAGGAGCAAAAAGCTGTGATGAGTGGTAGCGTTGAAGTATTTTTCTAGAACCGTAGGTCAATTGATAGTTTGATAGAATAATTTATTGTAGTAGCTAGGGAGGTAGGGAGGGGAGGGGGTGATGGGGTGAGTGAGTGAGTGAGTGAGTGAGGGTGAGTGGGGTGAGGTGAGACGGTGGAGAGGAGGCTGGGGCGACGAGGAGGCCACCTGGCGGAGTTTTGGCGGGAGGGGCGGGGTCGGGAGCGAGCGGTCGGAGGCTGCGTGGACTCTCCTCTCTCTCTCGTCTTCCAGCCTCACTCGAGCCCAATGCTCGCTCCACTCTTAACAAGGACGTGCTTCCTTCGTCTCGCTCGCGCTTGAAACACCTTTGTCAACTCTATTAAACTACAATTAATAACTTTACCCCTCCAGGAACCTACTACCATGAAGTCGGCCCATTTGAAGGGGGGCAAAGGCCAGCGGCCTCATCAGAACAAGTAAGTTGTTTGTGTTTACTTTGGGAGCACCACCCACTTGCGATTGTTGACCCTGTGGTGGAGAGAGGGGATTTTACGTGGGTTCGACTTAATGATTTGTGATTGTTGTTGCAGGATGGAGGGGAAGAAGACCGAGGGCGATCAGTACTTCATGTACAACATGGCCATCCTAGTCGGATCCCCTTGCGAAGTGACGGTTCGTGAAACTATTGAAGGTGGGCCGAGAAAGCGCTATGATGGAATATTCGCAGCGTACACGTCAGAAAGACACGAAATTCTGATTGAGGCAGCCCACCGAGTTGAAGAAGGAGCTGATGATGAGGCTCCAATTACAGAACACTACGACATGCTGGTAGTTCCCACTGACAAGGTGAGTTGGAAAGATGTGTAAGAGTGGGTGGTCCATTGTGAGTTTGTAAAGGGAAGAGGGATTAACAAAGGTTGTCTTTCTGTGTAGATGCTTACAGCGCGTTTTAAGAGTGTAGATACACACTACGCGACCAGAGATTTCACTGACCAGGCGATAGCTTCAAGTCGTGGGAGTTTAAGTAGGGAGAAGGAGCTGAAGGAGCTCACACCTTGGGACGGACCTGAAGTTGGGTCAGACGAAGACCTTTCTCTTGATGGGGGTCTCTCTAATTCCAAAGTATGTATCGTAGAAATTTCAGTATGGTGGGGTAGTGTGTGGTGCACAGGTCTTTCATTTATTACTGGAGCGATTTTACATTTCCACTAGATGAAGGAGAATGGCTGGGAAGCGAAAGATATGTTTAAGAAGAACGAGGAGAAGTATGGAGTAACGTCGTCGTTCAAAAATGATCTGTCAGGATACACAACGCAGTTGGACAAATCAGATATTGATGCATTCAAGAGAGCTGAACATCAGGCTTCTCAAATTGCACAGGAAATAGAGAAAAACACAGTTTCGTGGGAGAGAAGTGAACTCGAGAACGGGGAAGATGAAGAAGAAGTCTTCTCTGCTGTTGTCCGCCCTTCACGGAACTCAGCTGGTCACTCTAACTTAAACAATAACAACAACAATAATAATAACTCCAGCTCGACGTCTGGGTACGTTCAGATTACTTCTGATGCTAATTTGATTTTCGAGCAGTGAATGAATTAATTTTATGCTTCGAGATTTTAATGTTATGGTTTGATTTGTGTCCGTAGAAATGACAAGTATATTCCACCTTCACGGCGGCAAGGAAACATACAATCCAGTACGCAATCATTGCCACCTCCTCCTCCGCAACAGCAACCACCGCCTCCACAACATCCCCAGCAACAGCCGCCACAGCAGCCCCAAAATCTTCCCATTAATAATAACGGTGCAAGTCAAATGAACAATAATGGCGGGGGTGGAAATCCACGTAAACCGATGTACGGGCAAAACCAGAATCCAAGAGGAAATTATGGAGTGCCGAACAATCCTTACCATGATCGTCGAAGTAACTACGATCCTCGTGGTCGCGGACCTCCACCTAACCAATATAATAACCCAAATAGTCACAACGAAGCTAGAAGAATGGACGGTAACGATAGCCGGCCACAGAGAATGCCAAGCAAACCAGGAATGGAAAGGCGAGGTGGTGGACGTGATGATCCAAATAAGCTTAAGGAATTCAGTTCGACTTTTAGACTGCAAGGCCCTGGGGAGCAATCTGGAGGAGGGGGTAGAAGAATGTCGAACAATCCTCCTCCTCAGCATCCTGCCGGAGGAAACATGAATACAATGGGGCCACCTCCATTAAATCCCAACTCAGGACCTCATTCTGGACCAAGTCGAAATATTAGTCCCCCATCAGCAGCCACTCAAGCTCCAAGAACAAACAACAAGGATGAAGCTGCTGCCATTGGAATCGCGACTCCTACTTCTACACCCACTAGTTCAGATGTTACCGATAAAGGACAGAGCAGCTCAGGTAAAAGTGCACCAACGCAGTCAGGGAACATCAGTTCAGCCGGAAGCCCCGGTCCTCCATCAGCTTCTACTGCTGCTAGTATCCAAGCTGCCAATGAATCGACTCCACCAGGAGGTGGAATGTCGGTTGATAATCAGACTCCTTCCTCTGTTGACTCCAAGAATAGTGATTTGGATTCCAAGAAAAAGTTTACCTTCAATCCAAATGCGAAGGAGTTCAATCCTTCAGCTAAATCTTTCTCATCTGTGAGTACAATTCCAATATTTACGTGTGCTAAATTTTGTATATTTTTAAAGGCAGCAGATTATTATAAGTTGTGTTAAAATTCTTTCAGCGCTCTCCAAGCACACCTCCTCGTCCTCCAAGTACACCCGCTCAGCCCAGCACTCCTCAGCAGCAGATGATGCCTGCTCAGCCGATGCATTCTTTCAGCGTGCAAATACCCATGCAGATGGTATATGCTGCTCAACCTTATCCCCAGACGGCTGCTCTCACCCCTTCGTCTAACTCATCCGCCTCTTCCGGTGGCAACACTCCTCGTCATGCTGGGCATCGCAAAGGTAAGAGACTAACTCTCTAGCTTCGCCGAATAAGATCTAAATTATCTAACACATCATTTTTATGATTAATTAGTTGGTGCTGGAATGCTGGGTGGAGTACCTCCAAGATCCGACATGACACCACCGATTCAGATGACTGCTGGACCTCCATTAATAGCTCCTCCAGGAACAATGCAAGCTACCGCAGCTCCGCCTCAGTTTGCATTCGTTCCACAGCATTATCAACAGGTAGCTTTACGGGATTTAAAAAAAAATTCAAACATGATTCTCTAAATATTTATCTTCTTCTCTTATCACAAGGTGATGCGTGTTACCGCTATAAATCAAATGTATCCTGGTGATGGCAGTGGTGCAGCTCAAATGCACCAACAAGTTCAATACCTTCACAATGGTGGAGCTCCTAATCCGAATCCGGGGGGACACCCCAATAACAGTACTCCACCAAACAATCCAAGCGCGCCTACGTAAGACTTCAAAATAAACTTGTTTTTACATTTGCCAACTGTATCAGCAATGAAATTGGTGGTACTGTTTGTTATTGGTTCCATACAGACCTCTAGTTCCAGCAAATGGCCAAGGATATGGACAAGCTGGAGGTAACCACGGAGGTGCTCCTCACGTGGGATATCCTTTAGGAGTAATGCCATTTATGGGATACCCTCATCCTCAGCAAGTGATTCTACCTTACGTTGCTCATTCTCACCAAGGTGAGTACCAAGCTAAGCCACAGGCTCAGCAAAAGTACATCTTAATGCCTACACCGATTGATGGCATGTTTCCTCAAAACGCTTTTCCTATTTCGGATATGAATGAAATGAATTATCATCACATCCAACAAGCGTATGCACAAGCTATGCGACCAACTCCTTCTTCCACTCCTGTGAACAATTCTCAAGCGTCTGGACAAATGTCGTCCAACTTTAATAACACCCTAGAGCAGTCGGAAAAAAACACAACTGCGTGTAGTAACCAAGTGCCTGTTCCTTTACCTACCCCACCGCTTTCTAATATGCAGTATCCTCTGCCAGCACTTTCTCCTGCTATCCAGCACAATCCTCAATTGGCTCAGCTGCCTGGTGGTAACGCTTTGCAATATTTTCCCTACGGTTTTGGTCAGCAGTCAATGACTTTCGTCAATCGAGCGTGTAGTGATTTTGGAGTCCCTCCCTTTCCTTCAAACAGTAAAACTCCTGTGCTTCAAATGGGAAATACTGGACACACTATAGACAGTCCCGTCAAGATGTCCTCTCCCGAATTTTCCCGTAACCGTTCAAACTATGAGAACCCGATCTGTTTTTCTGATAACCAAGCTATTGAGCGTCCTTCTCGAAACTTTTCTCCATCCTCAAGACCTCCCTACAATAATCCTAAACATAAACGTAATTTCTCTCACTTCCCTGGTCGTAAAAACCAGCCCAATAGGCCATTTAAGTTGGAGAAAGATCGTGTTCGATTGTATGACTGAGTGTGTCCCACAAAGAAAGATGTGGATTGAGAATATTTATGAGTTTTTGCGCTTAGTTACCTGTCAGCTGGGAACAACGATTCTTCTGCTTAATGATTTCAACAAAAAAGATAGAATGTGTAAATATGTTTGTACTTGTGCCCCATTTAACTGTCTGTGATTTGAAAAAGACTGTAATAATATGAATTTGAGTTACGTAGATTAATTAAAGTCGTAGTCAAGTGATAATGTATTTGCCTGTCTTTACTGTCGCATTTTTTTCCTTCCATCGGTTTCACCTATTGCTTATTTCCAATCGCACTTCTGCTTAGAAGTTAGTGGATGATAGAAGCCTTAGGCGATTACGTAGTTGTGTGCGTGGCCTTCTTCTCTTGATTTCCGCAATCATTTAAGCACTCTTTATGTACATATCGCCTGCTTTCTGTAGGTAATTATTTATAGCTGGATTATCTACAAGGATTCCACATTCTTAAGTATCATATTGTACTAGACATACGTGTTTTCTTTACAGGTGGGGCGGCTGTTCTACCACAGAGTCAATGAATTTAGTTCATCATTAGTGCTATTATGACTAAGTTAGTTACAGATGCTCCGAGGTTCTACACTACTTTGTATCATGATTTTGAAAGACTCTCAGTAGGTGTGTGCGTGCAAGCATACGCATATTGTAATTTCTGGAACTCATGATAAGAACTTGTCTTATACTTGAGTAATCCACAAGCGTAATCGCAGATAGTCTTTTTTTTGTTATATGGAAGATAAATTATTTGTACTGTTATTTCGGACTGTATCTTAATTGTTTGTACCAATTTAGACGACTAAGGCTAGATTTTGAATAATTTGTTAGAAAATATTTGTTCAGTTCCATCGTCGCGATTAGCTTAAACTGAGATCGTACGCAATTCCTCCGAAAAATTGGCAATTTGGGTAGGTGTGTCTGAGTGTGTAGATCAGCTCATGTCTTTTGGAACTGTTAGTTTCTATAAAAGCTAAGCCGTGAGTGAAACTGGCGTGTTGTCGTGTAATGGTAGTTTCTGCAACTCGGAATGAGTTCGAATCGCACATCATCTGTTGAACTGGAGTTACTGGACTATTGGACAAGTCTCCTCGTGTCGTTCGTTTTGTACTATTCTCAGAATCTATGGACTGTACTACTATGAAACTGACCAAACAAGGGAAGTACACTGGGCTGCGTCTTCCCAAGTTTTGCCATACTCGTATCCAAACTTCCGAACTACCGAAGTAAGCTCTCCAGTGTCCTAATAAGATCTGCTAGAATATCTGCGGCAGAAAGATCCCAGCAGGCAGCTTGACTTCTCGAGCATCGGAGATATCGGATTACATAGCATCGCAGCATCGTCAATCCATACAAGTCAAGAAGACAACAACAACCGACTCTACAGTTACAATGTTAATGGGTCCTGATTCATGCACTAACTGAGATCATCCCAGATCCAAAGTAAATCTGCCACCATGAATATCCGAAAAGAAATAAATGAGCCGATGAATGTGACTGAATTTTCTCAGAATTTTATTCCTCTTGATAAGTGTGACACACCCATAGACCCATACACACACTCTCATAATATTATACACGCTTCAACTATCAACAACAACACCGTTAATTACAGATCACGCATGCATGTGTGTGTATATGATCCTCTTAGCATCATATTTACCAACATCATTCATCATCCCTGCTCCGCATGTCCTTCTAAAAAATCCCAATAGATGTATCAAAATAACCCATAAATTGTGCAGTAGTACTGGAAACTAACAGAGTATTTGGTCAGCTGGTGGTTGTAATGAAGTTAATAGACGTGTGATTGACTATGTATAAATAATAGAGAGATAATTATTGACATAAATAGGAGAGAGAGAGATGAGAAGTGCGTGGTGATGTAGAAGTAGTAGGGAACTGATTGCGGACTTGGTTAGCCTGCATTGCACATTTGCACAGTCATTGTGGGTCACCACCACCACCAGCACCACCACCACCACCACCACCACCAGCAGCAGCAGAACATCATCAGCAGAAGTATCAGTGTAAGTGTAGGGAGAAAGACGATCGAGGTTCTTCTGACTGA
>JAQGBV010000544.1:0-25604 GCA_034698685.1 Isotomurus pseudopalustris
GCAAATCTCACGTTAATTTACGAGAAATTTATTTTGTCGCATTTGTCGCAATGGACGTCCCAGTGAAGGTTTTCCTGTTCTTGTTTTTCCTCCTGAGTGCAGCGAGGGCGTTGGAAACTGTGCGTTAAGTTCCCTTTTGATAACTGAGATTAAAATTCATCGCTCAATGAATTTGTGATTGCAGGATTACATCACAGAGGCCGATGAAAACACGCGGCTCTTTATCCTCGAGCAAAACGAACTGATGAAGAATCTCATTAAAGAAGAAGTAAGGAGTTATTTTGATCTTGTCCAGTTCAAATGAACATCTGTTCGTTGTGTTTCAGATCCAAAAACAATTTGCGTCAATGTCGGAGTCATTTGATCGAAAGGTGGACAAAGTTGGAGTCCAATTGGAAGTCTCACTTCACAAAATGTCAGCGTCGTTTGGACAAAACCTGAGCAGCCTCGACTCCAAGATGGAAAGGTCGCATCAGAATATTTCGGAGCTCTTCAATCGACAAATGACGACCACTGAAGCGAATTTGGAAAGGTTACTGGAAGGTCTCTCACAGACATTCGAAAATCAGCTGGTGCGGAGCGAATCGAAGATTACCGGAGAACTGAGAAGTCTGAATGAGTCACTCCGGAGGAATCACCAGCAACTCTCAAGCGTAAGTCGACATTTCCAGTTCACTCTGAGAGTCATATTTGGCGCTAAGCTCTGCATTCCTCGTTGGCTCTTTTCAGTCGGTGTCGAATTTGAATGCGTCATCGAGTGCGACTCCTCGACTCGACGCTGGAATCGTCCCCCCCTCCCAACCATCCGTGCAGACGGAGGTGAGTGTCCACTTTGTTTTGATTGGGAGGGCGCAGCGCGGGAGGAGTGAAGGAGTCGTTTGTGTTGAATGTCGTTGGTTGTTGTGCAGGTGGAGGAAGTGAGCGGGATCAACGGAACTATCGAATTTGACGGAGAAGTCAACGTGGACACCCGACGGAAAATTTGGGTCCTGTGGCCACAAGGAAATACTCACAGAGAGAATCTCAGTTTGACGATGGAGGAGAACAATTTGGGAGAGGACGCTCACCTCTCTCTGTGGAATTCAGCGAATGGTGAAAATGTTCACGTGTGGAATGGGTGAGTGAAATAAAACAAAGTAAACGCAGTGCGGAATGAGGAGGCTGAATTTATTTGGATTGGCAGTTTGCAGACTGACTGGAGGAAGGAGAGGGCGATAGGTGCGTATTCATATCTCGTTCTACTGACGTTGGTGGTGAAGCCTTCCGCCAATCCCGGCCCTCCTCCCTCCTTCAAACTCTCCTTTACTTCCACAAATAAAACGGTTCCCTTTGATCATTCGAGTGAAATAATGAGGAAGGACGGAGTGGAGTCCGTTTCGTATCCTCATCAGAATGCGCAGAACTATTCCCCTTGGAGTTATTTTCAGGCGTTGATTGCTCCGCAGGGTGGGAGGCCATTCTCCCTCACTCTGAAATATTTAGACGTCCCAGGCACACCGCCACACTGCGACAGCGGCTTCTATGTCTTCTTCCTTGAAGAAAGTCCAACCGAGACGAACTACAAACGGGTGGATCCCTCTTCCTACAGGTGAGGAGGTGTGAGTGAATCTTTCTTTGCAGCTGAGATTTAATAATTTGACTTGTATTTTAGTGAATGTGGAATATTGGGGAACGTGTCGCAGTTCCTGGGAACCTCAACTGTCGCCATCGTCGGGTTCGGTTCGTCTTTTTCCACCGACACAGGAAGAGGATTTCGGCTGGAGATGAAGCCGAATTGATTCGCTGAAGTCCAAGTCGATTGCTTTTTCATTAATTTTATGAATAAAACTTGTTAAGTTGTTTTTGCTCCCAGAAACGAAATCGTGTCTCCTTTTTTACATCCCTTTTAAAAGTCAAATGCGATCGCATTCCCTTTCCCGCGCTTTTGCTCGTTTGATATTAATTTTGGAGATGTGAGCGGCTGTGTTGGAAGTCTCGTCTCCTCCCTTCAACATCTCCGCTTTCTTTGGACACCCACGCAAAGCAGCTCACACACTCAATCCTGCATCAAACTAAATTAACGCGCAGGTGTAGAGTGAGTGTGAGTGAAGAGAGTTCGAAGACGACGTCGAATTCGACTGCCGTGGAGCGTTCCTTGGAGTTTGAGGCCGAGGTGTTTGTGGAAATGCTGAGCACGTTGGACTAACAAAAGAGAGCGCCAGTCTCCTCTCCTCCTCCGGATTCAACCGACACTCCGCCCCAAACTGCAGCGCTGTGACTTCCACTTCCACGGCGTCGTTCTTGTCCTCCTCCGTCCCCTCCAGTCGAACTCCTCCCCCTCCTTCGCAGTGTCCCGCCTCCCGAGGAACCTCCTCCCCATATTCGGGCCACGCTGAGTGTCCCTCCTGCCACGCCCACATCCAAGTGAACGTCCTTCTCCTTCAGAATCTTTCCTTCCATTAGAAGCATTCTCCGCCAATGCACAGAAACCTCTTTAAGTCACGTGGCCCCTTCCAGCGTCCCCTGCCCCACCTCACATGGAACTACCCCCGATGGCAGCACTCTCCACGAAGGTCACTCCGTTTCCGGGATTCATCGGCGACACCTCCTCCCGCCCACGCACTCACGCAGAGCAGTCGGCCCACGACTTCTGCCAACAGATCCACTCGACCCTCCAACGCCAATTCTCCTTCAAAATCTCGCACGCTTCACCTCCATCATCTCGTCAGATTCAAATGCGGCAGGTCTCTTTGAGACATTTGCGGAGGAGGAGACAAAGAACTCGAGTGACTCCAAGTGGAAGTTCCAGAAGGCAGTGTGAAGAGATTCCAGAGATTTCGTCTCTGAAGAAGAAGGCGTCGTCCCAAAGGAATCCGTTTTGAGGAGACACAGCGACGTCAGTTGAAGTGGAGGAGGAGACAACTTTTAATGGTTCCGCGAGACAATATGTTTGGAGAAGCGGCGGGAAGAGGGATTGTCGACCCATCGTTGCGTTTTGGAGATTCGGAAGCGCCTGCGCCGACGGTTTGTCACTTGGGAGAACCAGCCGACCAATAGGAATGAGTCTACCTGCCAATTGTGGCTGCTCCACACTCCCAGCCTCAAATCAGAAGTGCGTGATTCCATTCTATCGTCTCCAGAATTGCCACAATTACACTGTGGAATATGTGAGGCTGTAATTAATGAGGCCTTAATTGGAGCAATTAGCTCACGGGGATTAATTAAGTAGACTCTTCCTCTTTCCATGCTTGTGTCTGTTGCATCACGATGTCTCTGATTGATAAGCTCCTGTGGTCCACTGAACCATCCTCAGCGACTTTCTTGGAAATCTTCTTCCTTCAGAATCTCCGCTTTCTTTAAACAACCAACGAGCACAGCTGACAGATTCATTTCAAAATTAATTCGAACGGCAGCAGCGAATGACGTCGAAGTTCAGAAGGAGGAGGAGGAGGAGTGACGGTCGAATGTCGACTTCCAGCAAAACTGGCAACCAATTAACATCGGATTGAGACGCAGCGAAGTCCCCCAACCGCACAAAGAGAATAGGACTCGTGAAGTGAAAGACGCTGAAGAAGAAATGAAGGTGAATGGGAAGAGTTTAGTCAGGATTTCGTTCATCGGAATTGGTTTACAATTTAGAAGGAGGATTGTCCTCGGAGGATCCAGTTGATTCGTTTGTAGAAGTCTTCTCCGGAGGATTGGGGGCCGACGACAACTATTCTTTTGTGAGGTCTGAGGATTAGTGTTTCCTTAATTAAGGTACATAATAAAATTCCTAAATAACACCTTCATGATAACAGTGATGTACTGTGGTTTACTTATTAAGGCAGCTTGTTAGCCTATGGCGTACTGTGGCATGGCACAAAAGCTCAGACGCGGGATGTCTTCTCCCCCAACACTAGCCATCGTTGCCCATCGTCAAAACGGCATAGTAATTTGTCGCTAAATCATATTATCAGAGCTAATATTAGTGGTAACCTCTTCAAATAAACCGAACGATTTTGACACAGCTTATCGACGATTTATGGCTTATCGACGGTTTTTCCAAAGTATAGCTGCATATGCCAATCTTTACCTAACCCAGGCCTACGAGAACATTGAAGGGTATGAAAACTGGGAATTACTGTTCGTCGATAGTGCAGTACGTAGAATACGTAACTAATTTATGTCAGACTTAAACAACTTACTTGCAAACCTTGTCTGAAACTTGACATATTCCATATTAATAAATAAATAAGTATCATTTAAAAAGTATTTTCATAAGTGTGCATGTTTTGTTTGCTGACAGATAATTCACGTATTGTACATAAAGGTTATGGATTTTTACTAATTGTAGGATTTAAAAATCTAAACTTAATGTTTGCGTTCAATGTTAAATTAATTAGAAATTTAGCTTATAAATTCTGCGGCGCCGAATACTAATCTGTTGCCAATCTTCAAAATTCAAAATTTACTGAACCAGCGTTCGAACATAATATTTTTGAAAAATTCTATCAATCAACCATTTTCAGGAGCTATACCTAAAGTAAAATTGAAAAATGGTACTATAAAATTGAATTGACATCGTCACGGAATTTCTATATTTACGACACTCGATTTAGTAAAAAACTGCTTTAAAAAAATGCCCGTCTACTTTGTTTTTTCAGGCAACCCTGTCATACTTCACCATACAACCAAGCTGTAGCGTGCCATCCCTTCTATCTAGATCAGTGTATATCTTTACAGTAGTCATAAATAATGGATAGTATGACGCGAACAGATTTCCCCTGAAAAATATTGATAAATGAATTTATTTGTTCTGGTTAGTACCAATTTGGACTCAATATGAACGGTAATTTTAGAGACAGCTTCGGAATGGATTTTATACATCTTAACTAAATAAGTCTATAATCAGAGTTATACAAATAGGCAAATGTCCTCAGTGTGCTTTATCCCTTTTGTAGATATTCGCTAATGAGTATAAATAAGTTATGTTCTGTGGTTTTCTGGATGTAATAAGGCAATTGAATCAGAACAATAACCACCGTAAACTGGTTTAGAAATCCGAGTGAATTCATTTGGTTTGTATTTACATCAGCATGTCTGGAATAAATCGAGAAAAAAAAGCGGCACATTCAAAAATCCCCATTCGTATCGTACTAACTAACTTCCGAGTAAAAGCACTTTCACCTCCATGCTGGAGAAAATTCAAAAATCGCGTGTAACTATGCGCACGGGACTACCTTTTAAAACCACCATTGTCAGACATACCTTGAATGTACACAGCTAACTTAAATAACCCAGGGAAACAGCTAAAGCTAACCCAATGTTTAGCCCATTATGGAGACTTCCCCTGCCAACGGTTATGAAAAATATTAGTGGAAAGCCTTTATATCTGAAATGGCAGCTTATAGTTTATAATCCTATTTTAGATGTTAAATATAAAGTTTTGCTGCAAGACAAGACGCTGTGGAGGCGGAAAATTTGTATCAACTGGTTGAATGCAATTTGTTCAGATTCCTTCCAAATGATGCAAAGTGCAAACGCACAAATGATTGGAAATCCAGATTCGTAAATTGTATGAACCTGTTTTAAACAAAACCGAAACAAATCTCATGTCAATGTAAAAATATGAAATTAAAGCCAAAAAATTATGGATTTTGAGGTAGGATTCAGAAGTTTATATTTTCGCTTGGTACTCCCGTCAAATCGAAAAGAAAGCAAAAAATGCCTGCTGCAGGAGTACCAAGCTTAGATGAAAAATTCTGATTCCTAGCTCAAAATCCTTAATCTTTTGGCTTTAATTTCATATTTTTTTCAAATTTTTAACTCAAATCCAGGGAGGAGGTAGGGTTTAAAAACCACCCATTTTACTATTGGTTGCTTATGGGGATTCGAATGTTATTTTGTCGCCTATGATACACTCTTAAAGGAAGTTAGTACAGCGAAAAAATAAGGATTGCATTTCATTACTTCTGAGGTTGAAAGTTCACTGAAGGATTTATTTTTGGGGGTTTTTGGGGGCTGGAGGGGAAGCTCATTGGCCCACCAGCATCTCGAGGATTGAAACCTTCACCTGAGGTTCGGAGTTCGACGTCCCTCTTTGGGGGGCAGGGGGAGGGGGAAGGAGTCTCCGAAGAATCCGCGAAGATGAAGTGGCCTTCGTGGAGGATGCTGCCATCGGAGGTCTGAGGTGTGTGGGAGGATTCCATTGGGAGTGTCCGCGAGAGGGGCGGCTGCTGGAGGAGGAGGTTCACTTCGAGGTGCGTGTCGCAGGAGGGACAATCTATGTGACACGAATTCTGGGTGAGGTTTCCTTGGGAGGCGGGAAGTTGTGAAGGAGGAGGAGTTCGAATGGAGGGGACGGAGGACGAAAAGAGGCACGTCGTGTTACCCGTCGGAGGATCTTCGGAAGAAGTCAAAGTGGAAGTTCCACCGCCACAGGTGGGGGAGGAGCTTCGATTGAATCCGCCGCAGCTCAGGGAGGAGCTTCCGTTGGTTCCAGTGCAGGTGGGGGTGGAGCTGCGTTTGAAGGAGGAGGAGAGGAGAGCGGCGCTGTGGGCGTCCAACGAGCCCATCACCTCAACAAACATCTCCCGCCTTTTCTGCGAGGCCTTCGCAATCCTCCGCATCTTCGTCTCCAACTCCTCCAGCGCCGCTTCCATCTCCGCCTCAGCTTCCAAGTAGCGCTGCACTGCAGCTGACGAATTCGACGTCATTTTCAATTTCCCCTTCTCCCGGATTGTGGAATGCCTGACACCTTCCATCGCTTTTCTGTGGTGTGAAATCAGAACTACTGTCTACAATTTGGTATCCAAGAGATCACAACCAATGACAGATTTATTATTCAGGGAATCTTGACAACGTTCTTCTGCAGGTATTTTGAATTTGGCGCTCTTAAATGATACTTATGAGTTAGTAGCAGGCCACACAGTTTGCAACTGTCCTTGTGGAACAGCCTGCTGACTTGGAGGAGGCGCCATCTGAGGTGGAGCCCCTCCTCCTCCTCCTGAAGGAGCGTATACATACGGCCCTGCGGGTTGGTACTGAGGCGGAGGTCCCCACACTGCCACTGGAGCTGCCGAATAAGAAGCTGCGGCTGGTGCTCCTCCTCCATAAACTCCCGCCCGGGTTTCCATCGCCTCTGCAGCCGACGCTTCTTCCGAAGGTTTGTCGTTGAGCGCCTTGGCTGCGAGTCCAACCGGAATCACAATCTCCAGAATACTCAGCACAATCGCAGACACCTTAAACAAACAACAAGGAGGCAAATTGAGACTTGCCATTAATGCACAAAGGTGTTAATTAATTAATTAATTAATTCACTCACAGCGATGATCGTCTTGGCATTCGTCTTGAAGAGATCTGCGCAGACTTCCTGGAACTTCCGCTGTTCGCCAGGAGAGAAGTCCTTCCTCACGCCAAACTCTTTTTCCTCGTGTTCGTATGATACAGAAGACTTTGCGTACTTTTTGTAGTCACATTCTCCCGCCACTGCGTCAATTAGAAGAGGCCCCGTTGGCAGCAGACACAGCCCAGCGATGACACACACCACGATATCCTGCAGACACACACAACTCATTTGAGTTTACTACTTGGCGCCTTAAAGGAGAGGAAGTTTGAATTCTTTAAAGTTACCGCGATGGGAATGGCGGTGCGTCCTCTGAGGGTGCAGAAGCCGCAGCAGCCGAGAATGGAGGAGATGATGACGAAGAAGAGGGCGGTGAATGCGACTCCGATGGCCAACTTTTCGGTCATGACGTCTCCGCTGGCGTAGCCTCCTCCGAACATGTCGGACTCTTGGACGCGGTGGTTGATGGACGTCATGTGCGCCACGACGGTTGCAACAACGACGCTGAAGACGGCCAACTGCGAAGAACGAAGGAAGGAAGGACACGTGATTAAAATGAAGAACATCTGATTGGGAGATGAGGAAGGAGGAGGGAGGAGCTTACGAGGAGGATCAGTTTGGCTACAAGCGCAATTGTCCCCCATTTTCCCAAAGTGGGGGAACGTGAAGACTCCATCTTTTCTTTTGAGTTGGCGGGAACTACGAAAAATCCGAAATCTTCCAGTAGATTTCAAACAGTGTGAGCCGGGTTGCTAGACGCTTTTCGTTGTCGTCGTGGCTGCGCTTATTGCAGGGAATCGACGAAAAGCGTGAGTGAGGAGATTTCCAATATGCCGTCGAATTCGTCAGCTGCAGTGGAGCGCTACTTGGAATCTGATTCGGAGATGGAAGCGGCGCTGGAGGAGTGCCACTCTCCTCTCCTCCTCCGCAGGGTTCAATCGAAGCTCCTCCCCCAACCGCAGCGGTGGGACTTCGTCTTTGGCTTCTTCCGGAGATCCTCTAACAGGGAACACGGCGTCGTTCTTCTCCTCCTCCGTCCCCTCCAGTCGAACTCCTCCTCCGCAGTGTCGCGCCTCCCGAGGAACCTCCTCCCCGAATTCAAGTCACGCTGAGTGTCCCTCCTGCCACGCCCACCTCCAAGTGAACCTCCTCGTTCTTCAGAAGCCTTCTTTCAAGTCGACATTCACGTGCTCAAACTCCACTCGCAGCTTTCTACGCCATTCTGGAGCGGCTCCTCCATGCGACGTGACCCCCTTCCCAACCTACCGACTCCAATAGCAGCAAACTCTAAGAAGGAAACTCCCTCTTTGGGGATTCTTCGCTAACTCCTCCTCCCTCCCCCTGCACCCCCCACAAGAGCGTCGGCCCCGATCCTCCGGAGAAGACTTCTGCCAACGGATCCACGTGATCCTCCTGTTGAATTGAAAACAAATCCCAATGTACGAAACTACGACTCAATTTCGCACATGAATTCTCATTAAATCTCGTTTGTTCCCTCATTCCCCGTGTCATCGTGAGTAAGTCACTTGCTACGTCCCTCCTTCCAATGGAATAATACTGCCAATGAGGTCACATGGAAGTAGGAAATGGAGGTCAAAGGTCATCTACTCACTGAGACTCACATGGAATCCCTTCAGCTTCAAATGATCCAAGTTTCTTGGAAACATTTGCGAAAGAGGAAAGAAAGCATCGCCGAGATTCCCGACTGCAACAAAATTTCAGCTCGTTCCAAGTTTGAATCGAACGCTCTACAAGAGGAGTGATGAAGTGTGGAAGTTCCAGCGGAAGGCAATCAACCTGCTCCAATTCACCGAGAAATTTATGTCGCAGTGTCGCAGACTCTCTGCGAACTGTTCCTCCATTTGGAATCCAACGATGCAGAAAAAGCTTTGATCAATTTTGGGTGCGCCAATGGTTGGTCAGCACAAATGGAGGAGATGAGAACCCCGTCGGAGACGACGCCACCGGAGAAATAGTCGACTTTTGGAGCGAACTCAAAAGGCGGAGACAGTTACTCTGCAGGAGAAAAAGTCGACACATTCGACAGGGTCGTCGAATCCCCACCTGCAGTGAAAACGACATCAGAGAAAGGAGAGTAAGAATGGAAGAGGGAAGATTGAGGATTTGTAGGGAATTCCTACGGAGTGAAGTAAAACAGAGAAAAGTAGTTTAGTTAATTAGTAAATATGAATTTATTAATTGATTCAATACTTAAGGTAAAATTCGCTGCTTCCTTCACAAGAGTTGTTGGAATTAAGATGTGAACTGAAAGAAGATTTTTTTCAATTACTATGTTACGTGCAGTTATTCGTTCACAAAAAGAATTCTACTCAGTTTGGGATTGTTTTATGAAAAATTGAAATATTAATAGTTAATTACAAGGCAGATTGAAGTTTGTAGCAAATTGTACAAGTAAGTAAGAAGATAAACTTAAATCCAAACAGAAACTTTTTTGGCATTTTTGTCCGTAAATTACTCTTTTTCAAGACAAGCAATTTAAAAAATATGAAGTTAACTGTGTGCAATAACTCGTTGAGAATGCTTATTGAAATAGCAAAATCATTTTTGCAATTTTTCTTCGGTTTGAAGAACAGGAGTAGACAGGTTGATTTTCTTAAAAACGCCATTTAGAAACATTTCTAGCTGCACGTTTTCAAAATTGGCTTAAAATTTACCTTAATTTTTAAGTAAATCGAAATTTGATTTCTGAGACTTGTTAAGAATCGCTTTTACTACTATACTAAAGGACCGCAGTAGGGACAGATCAAATTACATCCGATATAGGACGTAAACAAAAGTGTTCCATAAGTCTTGGTTCACCCCTGGTATTGATTGCATCTTAAATAATTAAACACTAATTATGAAACCTCACTAGACCTTCAACTTCACCTTCTAGTCAGTTCACTGATCTTCGCCTTACAATTCGAAAGAGGGAGAATTGGACAACGCACAACCCACACCCATTTCATTTCCACAAGAAAGAGAGAGAATGGAACAACTTGGCTGCAACCACTCGACCTTCTTGGAGGATTTTGAAAACCACAGTGGGGATCAGCAGAGCTGTAGCGAGCAGATACAGTGAGTGCACGTAACGAGGAATTTCTGTCCGTTTTGCCCCAAAATCTATGCTTCATGGGAAAAGTAGCATAGAATTGGGGCACAATAGGACAGCAATTCCTCGTTACGTGCACTCACTGTATCTGCTCGCTACAGGTCTGGGGGATCAGCCGTTTTCATTTTAATCTTATATTCACCAGTCAGAATGTTGTGCTTGCATTGTAATATAACACAGGATGTTTCAAGAACAACTTCATTACCAATAATTAATCAAGAAGAGTGATTAATCACAGGTGTGAAAATCCATTGGTATTTTATTCGCTCAGTCGTAATCTTACTCCTGACTTCTGAGCATGTGAACGGTTTCAACTTTTGATTTTTTTGTTCCGTGTAAGCTTTTAATTGTAATTAGTTTATTAAGGGTTAATTTTAATTAAGCTGCGGTTAATGTGTTAATTGCTGAGGGTTCCCGAAACAAAGGTAATTAATTTTGAGTTTCATAAATTAACTAAGAGAAAGGTACATTGAATATTCAAGGATGCAAGATTAATTATTAAAGAGTTCTGTTCTGACCAAACAGATTAAGGAGGACTTAATAACATGCTCATTGGGTTAATTAGAGTATTAATTAAGATTAAATAACTACCATCCACCTGTTGTTCATTTAAATCTAAACTTGTGAAAATATTAAAGTAAGCTCTATAGGCTCCACCCGAAAGAGCCCGTGCCCCCACTAAATCCAATAAATCAATCTAGTCCTCACGTTGTTAATTAAATTTTTAATTTCTTAAGAACTCCAAGTAATTCAATGAAATTCAATGAAGTCTAATCATAAATCTGGTAGACAGAATCTGGTGGCTGGTAGCGACGATGTTTGAGTGAACTCGGGAGAAGGTGAGACTTCGAACAGATTGCAACACTCACAAAAGCAGACGAAACCTCAAGTGCTGCTAATTTCAACGAGTGAAGTCATCAAAAGTATTAAAACCAGTACTTGGTGGCTGGATGGCTCGATGACTTCTCCTCCCGTTCATTCGTATTAACTCACTCAACTTCGCTGGGGAACGAACAATAAGACTACTCTTCTTCAGATTCTCGTCTCTCCTGCATACAAATTAGGAGTGTGTTGAACTCGCCAGCCGGAAGACAAAGTGAGACATCCAGAAACCTGTTTGTATTTCGTGAGAAAAGAGTTTACTCGAGTTTACCTACATTTCCAGCTACTCACACGTCACGAGAAGAGTCCACCTAATCTTTAATCACACTATTTTCCTTCTCTTCTGCTAACGCAAATAAATTATACAAGAATGCCACACTCATCCGTCGGATGATAAATTACACAGCGAACATTTGCAGAAAGTCAGGTATTAAAACATTCAGGTACTTTCCATGAATTCAAAGCAATAAACTGTTTTCTTTCGTATGAACTGAATCCCTGCAGCCATTTCCAAATCTTCGTTCAGTTGAGCTTAACACTTCATCCAAAATGGACTTCACTCTGAAGATTTCTTTCCTCTTATTTCTGCTGGTTGCAGCAAATGGCCACTTTGAAACCGTAAGTTCCCATTCAGAAGTTGTAATGAGGTTATGACACTAATCGTTGTCTGTTTAAGGGATCTTCGGAGGATCTGGAGGAGAAGTTGCGTCAGATTCCCACCAACCAAAATAATGAAACAATGCAGTTTCTCAAATCAGAGGTGAGATTACACAGATTTCATTTTTG
Source organism: Isotomurus pseudopalustris (assembly GCA_034698685.1). Taxonomy (NCBI): domain Eukaryota; kingdom Metazoa; phylum Arthropoda; class Collembola; order Entomobryomorpha; family Isotomidae; genus Isotomurus; species Isotomurus pseudopalustris. The sequence continues at coordinate 12,087 of JAQGBV010000544.1, forward strand.
TTGCATGCTAATTAACTTCAATTTAAAGAATTTCAATTTCACCACAGGTGAAAGAATTGTTTTCGGGTCTGTTGGAGTCGCTTAGTAGACAATTGATGGAGAGAAATTCGGAGATTCTATCGACGTTTGATACTCTGAACGCCAGGATGCTTAAAATGGAAAGACACCAAGATGAGTTGCCTACCAACTTGGAACGGACTTTGTATGAAAATGTAATTTATTGCATGCGTCAATAGCCCAGGAATACGGGCTTATAGGAACACGCAATGAGTCAGGCCGTCTGACCGTCTTTTGTGCGTGTCACGATTTACTCAAAAACCACATAAGCTGCAGCCACCAAACCTCACAGTTTGTTAGAAAAAGCGATGGCATTGTGTCTTTTGGAAACAAACTTGCGCTGTGATCCTTATGTCACACGTGACAAATGCTTAAGTCCCAATATGCAGAAATTCTGTTAATCCATATGTCTCATGTGTTTCACAACCAAATGAGAAAAGCTTTTTTGCTACTAATTATGAACTCAGTCCTTGGTAATGATATTTGATCTTTTGACACATAGGTGTAATATTGGCCTTAGAATCTTAGCTTTCTAAGAAGTACTGTCCAAGAAGTCCGTTTCAAAGAAGCACCCTAAAGTTTGTTACGAGCAGATGTCCAGGAGTCTTTATCCGATTGCCATGAAATTTTTAACCAATGAAACTTTGCATAGTTTATTTTGTCTATCAAAAGATGAGCTTGCTACGATAACTGACAAACTCGTGCGGGGTGATTAATTTGTTACGGTAAATTAGCCAGTTTGACTTAATCTGTAATAACTTCCTTTACTATTGAATTAACTAGACTCGTTGCTACAATCCCAACAGCTCTCACTACTTGTTAATGTCCGTGCATCCCTTAACCAGTTTGCAACGACTACTTAAGTGATCATAAAAATTTTATTTCTAAGGCCCAACTCATTTAAATTGTGTGAGTTACATTCTTATTACTGGGCTTCGAGAATCTGCTTGGTGTAGGTTTTTTTATATACTTATAAGTATAAGCTTCTAAAAAACAAATTCATCTGAGGTTCTCCTAAACAAAATTATTAATTTTACATCAGATGGGATATAATCGAAATTTATCGGATTCATCCAACGAGGGACACACCAAAACTGACTTGAAGACGGAGACATCGCTTCTCAATTTTTCTCATATGATCTCTGAGAAACTATCGAAGACAGAATTTACGATAGGAGAATCGTTGGCCAATTTGTCTGGGCTGTTGATTGGGGAAATGAGGAGATGTGATGCAAAGTTAGAGACGTCCCTTAGGAATCTTTCGGAGTCCCTCGGAGGGAAAATCAGCGAGTTGCTGAAGACGGTGAAACGTGGGACTCCCAATCAGACAACCGAGAGGAATGGGCAGCAGCTGCCTTCAACGACAACTTCACCGACGACACTCTCCGCCGTTGGGAGCCCAGCTGAAATGACGCCCAACGCCCAGCTACCCACGCAGACGGAGGTTAAGAAATCAGCGTTTGATTTTTTCGGGGGCGTTAAATTGACGGGATATGTTGAAGAATGCTGGATTTTTGGTTGTCGTAAAGGTGGAGAAAGTGAGTGGGAACAATGGAACAATCGAATTTAAGGGAGAAATCTGCTTCGAAATCAGACGGAAAATTTGGGTGCTGCGGACTGAAGGAAATGCACGCAGAGAAAATCTCCGTTTTCTGATGGAGGAAAACAACTTAGGAGAGGAGGCTCACCTTTCTCTGTGGGAATCACATAGAGGTGAAAATATCCACGTGTGGAATGGGTGAGTGAAAAAAAGTGGACGTATTGTTTAATGAGGAGACTGACTTAATTTGGATTGACAGTTCGCAGACTGACTGGAGGAAAGAGAGGAAGACAGGTTATTATGCGGATCTCATTGTGTTGACGCTGACGGTGAAGCCTTCCGCCAATCCCGGCCCTCCTCCCTCCTTCAAACTCTCCTTCACTTCCACCGATGGTACGAGTCCCGATGAGCATTTGGGTGGAATAATGACGAAGGACGGAGTGGCGACCCTTTCGTTTCCTCACCAGAATGCGCAGAAATATTCTCCCTGGAGTTATTTTCATGCGGTGATTGCTCCGCAGGGTGGGAGGCCATTCTCCCTCACCCTGAAATATTTGGATGTCCCGGGAAATCCGCCCACATGCAGGGACAACGATTTCTCTGTCTTCTTCCTCGAAGAAAGTGCAACTGAGACGAACTACAAAAAGTTAAAACACTCTTCCTTCAGGTGAGAACGTGTGAGAAAACCTTTACTTGCAATTGAATTGAGACAAGTTTGCATTTTATTTAGTGTGTGCGGAAGATTGGGAAACGTGTCGGAGTTCCTGGGAACTTCAACTGTGGCCATCCTCCAGTTCTTTTCACGGACTTCCAACACAGGAACAGGATTTCGGATGGAGGTGAAAACAATCTGATTAGAAGTAGATTGCTGCGTCATTTATGAATAGAACTGCTTCAGTTGTTTTTGCACCCAAAAACGAAGTCACCTCTCCTTTTTGCATCCATCGCACATTTGAAAACTTTTAGCACCAATGGACAATCGTTGCCACGTTTGCTCCTGAGGAATCTTAAATGACCGTTTGCTTCCAATGATTCATCATTAAAGTTAGTTAGCAAATTTGAATGGAATCATTTGATTAATTATGATTACTCATGGCAGAAGTAATTATATCTTCTACGAACCGTTGGTTAACTTGTTGCAGCTTTATTTCGTCGGTAACTTCGACAAACGCTTTTTCGATTAAACCCGACACAAAAAAACTTTTTTTTTTGATTTCACAGTGAACCAAATAAAAGAACACTTTTGTTTCGAAGAGTTCAAATTTTAATTGATTGGGATTGATTGAGAATCCGCCGAGGAGAATGGATTCCTTCAGATTTAATTGTTGACAGTGTCAAGTCAAATGCCATCGTTAATAAAGAATATTAAAATCATCCGCAGTCGACAAACAAATTGAGAAGTGATGAAAAACACAGCAGACTCCTTCTCCCGCGTTTTTACTCGCTTCAACCGAATTCTGGAAATCTCCAGCAGCCGTGAAGTTGTGAGCGGTTTTCTTCGAAACCTTGTCCTCGTCCTCCAGAAACTCCCACTGTCCTTCAAAACCAAACCAGCGGAGTCAACACATTCAATTTTTGAGCAAACAAAATTACGGTGACCGTCGACCCTCATCTGTGAGTGAGTAGATTTCGGAGATGACGTCGAATTCGGTAGCTGTGCAGCGCTATTTGAAATCTGAGGCGGAGATGGAAATGGCGCTGGAGGAATTGGAGACGAAGATGCCGAGGATTGCGGAGGCCTCGCGGGAAAGACGGGGAATGTTTGTGGAGATGTCCCGCCTCCTGAGGAAACTCCTCCCGGAATTCGTGTGCCGTGAAGTGTCCCTCCTGCAGCGCCCACCTCCAAGTGAACCTTCTTCTCCTCCAGAAGGAGCCACCTCTCTAGTCAACATTCCCATACTCGGGGCGCAGCACTCTCTACCAACGGAGACTCCTCCTCCTCCAAGGCACGTTCCTCCCCCAGCGTTCTATGCTCCCAAACGGCCAACACCCACAGACCTCTTCCCTCCGATGGCAGCACCCTTTACGAACAGAACTTTCTGTTTTGGGATTCTTCGGAGAATCCTTCTCCCTCCCCCCTCAGCCCACGCAAGGCCGTCGGCCCCCGATTCTCCGGAGAAGACTTCTGCAAACGGATCCACTCCATCCTCACCAGACAATCCTCCTGTTAACTTGCAAACACACTCCAATGTACAAAATTCCGAATAACCCACTCACCTTCCCCTCAACCACTACCATCAGTTGACGGTATGTTTGCTTAATCGGGAGTCATTCAGTTTCCCGCGCTTCAATTATCTATGAGCTCAGCTCTTAGTTCCTCCTCTACGGGTCAACTGCTTAGAACGGTGGCAATAATTCTGTTGCAGCTATTCTACTAGAGCTCTTTGAACAGTTGGTTTCAGTGGCGTCTCATCCCGAAAGAGTGTGTTTGCGTAGGCGCACTTTGACTGACTCGTGCACTTTGACCGACAGCTGTTTGGTGGCTTTACCGCCTCATCTTTTTCTTCTGTGGAATTCGAATGTGTCAGCGTTTGTGCAATAAATAAAATTCGCGTGTCGAAAAGTAGAAAAGCTATAGATATCTTCAAACAGAAGACAGACAAATGCTTTAATTCAAAGCATTTACTTCAAAAACCAAACCATATTTAAACAATCAAGCGAACTTTAATAGGAAGTTGCGGATTTAACTTTAGGTAATATTCCACAGGTTTAAAGAATTTATCCAATTAAAGTTTATTGTAGCAAGAAAAATAATCGATTTGTATTTCGTTTCTAATTCTTTATACAATTCTGACCGCTGTTAAGGAAATGGAATTTATTTGGCTCTCTTTGCCAATTGCGCTTTAAAGAACTTCTGTGAAAGGTACTCTTAGCAGAGTTAAATCGATTGCCTTGCATCATTCAATTCGTTAACCTTACTTGCTTGAACAAAAATAAAGCCAATTTTGAAGTACTTGCCCATTTGCTTGCAAGTTCTTGAATAACATAGTATGATTGCGCAGGCTTTTCTATGCACCGAATTTTCTTATATAAAGTATTATAAATATACATTAAAACGTTTATATATTCATATCTGCTTAGAGAACTGAGTTATTCCAATGCAGTTCTTTCTCGGTTTTCCTTTTCTTATCTTTGGCTACCATTATTGCCATTTATATATTGTTCGTTCCTGCCACGGAAGTAAACGAGTTCTCCCAATAAGTGCAGCAAATGGCAGATTCGAAACCGTAATTCCCGTTCACAAGTTGGAATGAGGTTATGAGATTAAAAATTGTGTGATGAAGGGCTCTTCGGAGGATCCATAGGAGAAGTCTCGTTATTTCCACATCGATCAAAATAGTGACACAAAGGAGTTTCCTATATGAGAGATGAGATCAGTCTTTGTTTCTTTTGGGGATGTTAAACAAAAAGGGACGCATTGAAGAAAATGAGATTGTTTTGGTTGTGGTGAAGGTAAAGAAAGTGACTGGCAACACGACACTACTCAAACCCTGTTGTAGACGTAAATTTATCATTCACATTGAATCTTTATGTTACTCCAGCGAAAAGAAAACAGCACCCTAAGGTTCTACTACCAGTTCTGCAGTCACAATACTACCCGTAAATGTCTTCTTGTTCATTTACCCATTCCAAATATTGAAAACCAAAGTAGTGTATTGTCGACTCATAAATCGTGATTGTATCTTGACTCGTATCGGTCCTAATTCTTCCTTGTGTACTTGAAAACTATATGAGCCTATGTTTTTCGTTGTATCTTAGTCTAATTGCCAATTGATAAGTTCCTAAACTCAGTCCCATTAAAACTTTTTTACTCGTAGATGTAAAACCACTGCAGGAACCTTCATTCGCATCCTTCCTTACAACTCTCCTCTGTCTCCAACTTTCGGAAACAGTTCAAAAATGTATCCATCAATTTGTTTTATTAATCAACGTGGGCCGCTACAGCCAGCATCCACTATTTTGTCATCGCATGGCTTTTCCGTGAAAGAGGAGAACCAAATGCATTGATTATTGTAACCTTCACTCCGTGTGACAGGTTTTTGGGGATGAGGGGATGAGTGTTAATGATGGAAAGACGTGATGAGACAAGTGATGAGGCGATAAGACGTCCAGTGGTAAAATGACGAGGTGAGGTGACGGCAGCTGTTGTCGTGACATTCCCTGTAAGTTGAGGGACAAAGTGAAATACCGTTGAAATGGAAGAGACAAATTTGGTGATGGAATTGAAAGAACAAATTTAATGTGTTAACAAATTGGGTTAAAATAAATTCAAAGACGAAGTGTCAGCAAAGTTAGCATAAATCAGAATCCTCTTTATTCTCATTTCTAACCTTTTTATAACATTTGGTTCATAATTAAACAATGCCTCGGAAGAGCCTTCGAGGGAAAAAAGGAAGTAAAATTGTGTTAATGGTTAATGCATAAAATTTGTGTAGTAATGAAATAATGTAATTATAATAATTGTCAATGTCAACTAAAATGAAATCTCGACCTTGTGTTCCAATGCTAAATGATGTTACATCTTACGGTGTCGGGAGAAAGGCGTCCTCGCCGTCCTCAAATTGGGTTTGAGGGTGGACAAGGTGGCGGGATGGGATGACGAAACAGCTTACGCACCTTTCTAGCCGCTGGAACTGGAACAGATACTGGAACGAGAAATCTGGGGCCAATGTCGTCATTGTGAAGGCCGGAACTCATTCAGCTGGAGGATGTCTTTAGACTTAGAGTTGTTAATTTCATTGTCTTCAATGGTCCCATAGTGTGTGAATCCATGGTTGACTTAAAGTGTCAATTTTTTCGTTACACCTCATAGTCTTTTTTTATGCTCTTTGTTTCAAAGATTTTATCATTGGTTACATTTCACGTTCCCTTTTCTTCTGAAGAGAGGCGTGATCTCGTACTTGACCGTCACGTGTCGCCTGACTAACTTTGAACGAGCCAAAGTAGTGGTGATCGAGTTTAAAATTTCTTAATTGTTTCATGAATTTGTTGAAAGAATGGAATTGCTGATTGGCCTGGTGACTGTTGTTCGTTTTTTGATACAAAAATTGTTTTGTTGTAGAATCACCAGTGGGTCCTAAGGGTTTCAGATGTCATCAAGATGACGGAATAAATTACTTGATATGGTAATGTGATTTCGATGGGGTGTGGTTGGTGATTGTGGTACGGTAGTTAAGAGTTTTGTCTGCAAGCGTGAAGTCTACTGTCGTGAAGGCTTGACCAGTTGATCATCCTCCGTTAGAAGGTGGTCGTTAAAAGGTGTGCCGGGTCACTGAAATATTTGGTAATTTTTTATTCAGGGTCTTCTGAGTACTTTAGGTGTGGCCACCACTGGGTCCGTCCTGCAAGTTTTTCGGATGAGGACTTGCTGTTCTCGATCGATTGTACCACTGCGGAGTCATTTGTTCTGACAAGTGTGTTTGCTGTTGCACTTGCCCCTGGCGCTGGCTGCACCATTGTGTTCCCTGTTGAGGTTGCCATTGTTGATTATTGCAATATCCTTGGTTTTGATGCTGCGAATCTATTGAATATGTTGTTGTAGCGCAGTTCTGTGAATTTCGTGGGATCATTTCTTCTTCTTGCAGTTGGATTAGGCACTGGCTAACAATGTGTTCAGTTCGATTGCAGTCAAAGCATTTTGTGGTGTCCATATTCGAGTCTCCTTGGCCACAAATGGCTGCGAGGACAGTTTTGACAATGTGGATGGTTTCATTTGAATTGCCCATTGTCTTGGCCTCTTTCAGTGCTACATTAGTTTGTTGCATTGCTGGTTGACCAGCGGAAGGAATTCCTATGTACGGATTGTACAGCTGTTGTCTTTCGGCTTTCCGGAATCTCATCTCGGCATCCTTTAAAGTCTTCATATCGTATCTTTGAATCAAGGGACGAAAGGTGGGGCTCACATTGTCAATCGTTATGTCATTAACAGTCGGAAAGCGAGGAGTAGACGAAGTAGCGTCGTGCTTAATGGAGTATGTTGACGCAGCTTTGATCGTTTAGAGGGTCAAAGACAAAGAACACTAGTCCTTTGGAGTGATCGTTGCAAAGGACAGACAAATAATTTCCAAATCCCGTGCGTTCTACAGTTATTAATGTTTGAAGGCTACTTTACAAGGGTAGAGCAGAAGTTTTTAGTTACAGGACATTCGTACCTAGCCTGCGACAGAATGTTTGTATTAATAGAGAAGAGCAGGAAGAAAGCTAAGGTCTCAGTGCCAAAAGATTGGATACAAGTCATACGAGATTCAAGGCCCGTTAATAAGTTTCCAGTGGTCGTGATGGAACAAATTAACATCTATGAGATCAAGTCTTTAGAAAATCTAATTCCAATACCTCCAACTCTACACGTTACGGAAATAGCAGCTCTTCGTATTGATAAAAACAGTGCTCATAGGCTTTGGAGTAAGAAATCAACAAGTGCACTGGACTCTGCACGTATTGAATGCTCCAAACCAGACCTGCAGAATGATTAACAGGCGACAATGGACTGCAGAAGTGTTGCATAACTTTGTTGTGCGTAGGAAATATAATAATGTTCTGCTTGTGTCAGCAGAGAAACATCGAGATCTTATGTCATTCTTGCCCTACATCGATGAAGAATGTCGTCAATTTTACAGAGACGTAACCCATGTTGCAATCAACCGATAGTTCATGTTTGTACCTACTTTAAATAAATTCAGTTTTTCGTTCGTTTGTCAGTTATCAGAAATGTGCTATACTATAGATCTAACGTAGTGAATATGATCCATAATGTAGTTTTGTTGAATTACCACGAAGAAAAGCACCAGTTGGATAACTTTCACACAGTAAAAGTTTACTGTAAAAGGGTCGAAGATATTTGTTGCTATGAAGGGAGCTGGGCAAATTTTCCGACGCACCTACTCAATTGTCAATGTCAACTAAAATTAAATCTCGACCTTGTGTTCCAATGCTGAATGATCTTACATTATTGAAACAACAGATAGAAATATTCGACCAATCTTCTTAAAATATGACATGTCACAAATGAGGTCTTCAAAGCTGGAAACGTGTTTTTGATTCTTCCGCTTACTTGTGCCACTACACGCCTTAGCACTGGGACCTGACGACTTTTGTTGGCTTCCACTGTTGTGAATTGCTTGTTGGTCTTCTCAGATTGCATACTTCTTTGGATGCAAGCAGGCATGCAGACAAGGTATCCTTTGTCCTTCAACTCCTTTTGAATATCACGGAATCCCCAGGCAAGCAGTAGTTCGTCATTCTTTCTGGGAACTTTGCCGATGGTATTGCTTTTTTTCTTAAGAAAAGGCTTCAGAGTCTCATCATTCTCCCATCTGCAAGGAAGAGACCTTCCAGTATGTACCTGTCAGGAAGCCCTATCATTAAAGGCTTAAACCCAATCTGTAAATTGTGAAGAGAATAGGTTCGTTTTTGAAAATTCAAGTTTACAATTCAATTCAAAATAATGCTTACCTCGATGCACAATTACGTAGCGTCAAGTATAATTATCATTCGACCAGGTTCAGTTCATAAGACCTTTGTGAGGAATTGCTTGCTATGTTCTGCCATTAGCTGCTCCTGACGTTTATGATCGTAACCGATGTGTTTTTGACAAATGTTATCTCCAAGCGTTCCAAAAAACCTCTGATAGCCCCGGCTACAATCGACTTGTGTTTACAGTGAAAGATGAAAGCAAACCTTTTTTGAAAAATTTAGTCGCAACTACATAAGAAACATGGCCAACGAATTAATTGTGGTCCTAGAGGAACGTAAAATGCAGTTTTTTTTGCAGAACGTTTTTAGTCTCGTCACTATTGCTGGTTTTTAGGTATTTTAATACCTGTTCTTAGAGTTTCTCATTCTCTTGCATAACTCCATGATATGTACTTCGAATTTTAATTTATTGACTCCCAGTAGCATGTCAAAAACTGCATCGTCCGACTACAGCAAAGTCCGATGTAATCTTATTGCGATACCATGCGTCATTTAGGTCAATTGAGGTCCTGATATTTCCGCATCCTTCTCCTGTGGCTTCAATTCAACACTGCTGACATGTGTGTTACACTACATTTACTATTACATACATTGAGGGATTGATACTCGAGGACGCCCACGCTGCGAATTGACTAGTCACGTTCACATTCAACGGCGAGTGGCAAGAACGGTCAGAGGTTGTCAACAATTCAAGCATCCTGTCGGCCGGGTCTTCGTCCGCTTCTTGTCTTTCCAGGTTTGTGTCCCCCAATGTGGTCGCTTCTGCTCTATGTGCACTTCGCTTCGGTGTGCACTAACTCATCGCGGGTCAACTAGGCTCTACGTTGTGTAGAGGAGGGATTTTGGTTGCTGTTGGGTTCATGTGCCACCCTGCATTAGGCAGAAAATTCAGTTGGAGCGGCTAACACGGCTTTTTCGGTGCGGATGTGTTCTGCATTGTCGTCATCTCCCGGCCAGCTGCACGCCGAAATTATGTACGCTCCTTCTCCCGTCTGTGGAGTTCGTACGATGCATAGTAGGCCCGGCGACATATGAGGGGTTCCAAGAGCCAAACAAACCTTTACCTTTAGAAGAAACCCTGGCAATGACAATGGATCTGTCCTGGTATGGTAAAGTTCGAAGTCACCTTTTCCTCCTCGTATGGCTTACGAGTGCGCCTTAGTGAAGCATTTTGTGTCTCACGGTCGTTCTTCGGCCGGTTGCTGCTTTTGGGAGGAGGGACCAGTGTCGCTGTCTTCGACTGCTTCGTCGAGTCCTCTGCGCTGACTTTCTGCTCCTTAGGCATCGGCAAGTTGGTGCTCGGGGGAAGAGTGACCATTGTCTCTTATAACGACTGTTTCGTCGACGCCTCAACAACATCCGTGTCCTTGGTTGATTGGGATTCTGTGGGATTGTCTTTTTCGACATCATTAAACTAAACTTTTCTTTTCTGTCGGATATCGCTCGTCAAGTACTCTCAACTCCCAATGGTTAGATTCATTCCGTCGTCCTATTTATCAAGTTTCTTCCGAACTTTGCAAATAGGTAGCAAACAGCAGTGCTTGATGAATTGAATTTTGAATTTCGCACAGACGTAGTCATCATTTTCACATCCATATTGATGATCAATCTGGTCTCATAATGGGCAAAACCCTTTGGTTTAGCTAATGAACATCTGAGGCCCACTTGACTGAGGCCTACAGACGAAAATGAGCTGCGTATGAAGAATATGCAATAGCCAGTATTCTCCAACCCAGGAATTTGTGCGTGGCTTATTGTCAAATACACGGACAAAAAATGGACCACCCAATAATTTTCTCATCCTAATGGTGAATGAAAACCGACACGCATTAACATCCAAAAAGAATTTGTAGTTAAATACACTGTGTATTCATATCTGTTGTTTAAATCAGGCAGCAGAAGCAGTTACTTTAATGGACCAGAATAACCCCAGGGGATTTAGAATTGAACGTGTGACATGAAAACTGCTTTGCAGAGAATTGTCAACAATCTCCTTCTGAGGCTCGTAGTTGAAGCTGTTTGCTACAAGAATCGCGAACTAATCTTCTCAGTCGAATAGTAGTCAGTGATGTCAGGGTGTAAAACCATCGAAAAAATGAAAAAATCAAAACGCTTTTGGTACTTACTGAAATTCCACCGCCATGGATTGGAGGCTTGTTCCACAAATGTTTTCTTTATTCGTCAACGTGAAATTGTGTCATTCTGGACAATTGCTTCTCTGATCTCTTGTTCAAAGATCGTGTCAAAAATGGCTGCATTTTCGTCAAAACTTCCGTCTGTGTGCTTCCACCAATCACATTCATAATTTAATTTCAATTCTCCTACCAATGCAGACTGGTCCCCAAGCCAGATTCACTGTCTCAAAATGATCCAACCCAAAAAAAAAACGTACCATCATCAACTAATGAATCCAAAGGCTTACAAACGCCTTCATGCTTCAAATAGACAGTAAATGTCTCGCAGACTAATTGCATGGATTCATCGGCTGCAGTAAATGCTCTTGTTTTGAACTACACCACAACCGATGTTAAGTTTATAAACATACAATTCTCCAAGCCTTCATCAGTGTTGTGAGTGTGATAATAAATTGAAATAAATTTCTTTAAATTCATTCAACTGAGGCAACTCATGAGGTGCAGGCCAAGACATTCATCATGAAACTTGTAGATTCACCTCAACCAGTTTATCAGAATGGTGACACAGGCCTTCGTAATACAATTAATCTAGTGAAAATCATAGTGACTAATTCCGTGGATTCGTCGATTGCAGAAACTAATCCTCCTGCAAGAATAAAACAAAAATTGACAGTATTAGAGACGAAATAAGTAATACTATAAGTAATACTTACAATTAGTAATGGTAACGCACAGAGGATAAATTACAGTTTTAGGCCTCTGCAATTTTACATTGTTTACTAGTTTAGTCATTTGTTCAAGGCAGCAAGATTTTGTAGATTCACGTGGTTACGTAACCTTAGGGTTAACTTTTCAACAAAATTTGCCCTCCAAAGTTGTTGTCTCACAAATCGAGATCCCTCGGTCGTTGAGATCGAGAAACTGCATATATTGGGTGTACTCTTTTTACACCCCTTTCTGCCCACACTGGGCTGCTGAATAATCCTTCAATGTCTCCAGATGACTTGCGGGAACAAATTTCACAAATTGCACTTCGCTCTCCACTCAGAGTTTTCTTGCATCACTTCTGCATTGCATTAGCTTGATTCATGACTACCACCTAAACCTCAACAATACTGTGAATAGCGTAACTTTATGAAACAACTTTTGATGCTGCATGGCCACTTTCCTCTTCCGTTGTTGTGGCTTTCTCATGAATATCTACTTCCTCGGGGTAATCTGGGACATCAACGTAAACGTCACTCAAAATTTGAATAGAATAGTCACTATCCATTTTCAAGTCATCCTAGTTCAGAACGCTTAATAATCAAGTGCTCGTCCTAATACTGGCGAACAAGCAAAGCGGCATTGTCAACTCAGTGGTGCAAAATAAACTTGTTGTTGTTGTTAATTTTTTCTTTCGCCCTACTACCAGACGGTTTCAGTTTTTCGTCTTGGTGCCTTTCAATGCTTGTGCCAAACCAAACCGCAACATATTGAGAAGGAAGTAACTGGGTATTGTTGATTAAGGAGCAGCTGCTGCTGCTCAAATCGTTATCCAATCTCACCCGGTAAGGATTTGTAAGGAGGATCCTAATTGGTAGTCACTCTCTGGTAGAGTTGTGGTTGCTTCGCATTTAAAAATGAGGGTTTTTACATTCAGGGTGAACACTTCTATAAGCTCCCTGCCTAGGGTGTTTGACGTTGATTTGAATTCCCCTAATAGTACCGCAAGTAGAAAAAGACCGACTTCTCGGGTATTTGGTTGTCCATACGAAGGATGCGAAGCTGTATCTTTCTCCTCTCCTTTCTCATCTCCCCGGGTTAACAATTACATCTGTTCCCAAATTGGACGAGAAAAGGTGAATGACGAAAATGCCTATCCCCGATACCTCGAATTAAGGATATGGAAACCAATTGCAAAGAAACCTATTTCATTCATCAGAACATCCCACCGAAAGCTAATAAAGTTTTCAATGGAGATTGCTCTGAATTATTTGATTGCTTAATTACCATTGTTAGAGGCAGAAGGTAGCGGATGGAAGTTACAGAAAGTTCCATCTGTTACGCAGAAGGTCGTTCCAGAAAGGCCTTTAATTGAAAGGAGAATAAACCCTGAAAAATATATGTGTTAGTTAGCAGTTCCTTCTGTCATCGGAAAGAAATAATAAATATTAGGACTTACACATCTGATGAGCATATGTCAACAACACAAACAAAACCTACACCAAGCAGCCTCTGAAAGCCCAGGTAATTGAAGCACACATACTGATACATTTAACATTAATTACACACACCCACACACATCAAACATTCCTCACTATCCTCACACGC